>JASDQU010014858.1:183058-195999 GCA_032191745.1 Picea mariana
GTGTGCTATCATTTCTTCCGTGAAAATTGTCCAAGTGATGAGTGATTTGCGAGAACAAAGCCATAGATACCATACAAATTGATTGGGTTCTAAATATAAAGAAGCAATTTGTACCTTTTGTGTATGTGGCGCATTATGTAGATCAAAGAATTGCTCCATCTGAAGTATCCCTGTGATTGGGTCCTTGCCATCAAACTTCCTCATATCGATCTTAGGAACGTGGTTGGTATTCAACCTAAAGTTGGAGTTTCTCCATTCTTGATTCACCTTCCTTGTGTCCTCATCATGAATTTCATGCGATGCATTTTCACTTTTAGGTGTCTTCTCTATTACGAAATTTTTTAATACTTCCATGATCTCCTTTTTTAAACCATCCATCTTTGCCTCCAACTTAGCTTCCATCTCTTGTAGTTTATCTTTTGTTACTATCTTATTTTGTAAATCATTTATGTCCCTACACATTTCCTCACCTTCATCAAGAGTCCAAGTAGGATTGTCTGGAGGCTTATTTGGTGTAGAAGTTCCCTTTTTGGGTGGCATGTTGGCCAAGTATCACTTTTGAACCTTGATTTTGAGGTGGTTCTGCTAGACAATCTTTCTTCTATTTTATCTCCCAAGTTTTGGCCCTTCTAGGTATGAAACTTTATTTTATGTAGTTCTATGATATTTCTTCTCTACAATGCCACAAGTCTGATCAAAATTGGATGTGCCAAGTGGAATTTACGGTAACTTCCCCACAACTTGTTGATTTTTGGCCTTTCCAGGAGATCTCACTTGTATAGCGTGCCCCGCACAAAATAATTGATATAAAATTATGAAACTCATACCAGAAATACTACATACTGTCCATTATCCAATGAAACCATTCCCTCTCAATTTAGATACTCTAGGAAGAAGTTATGATTTTTTTACCTGGAACACCTTCTTGAGACTAGTCAATAGGACTAGTCAAATGCCCTATCTTCCACAAGGTGTATCTACAAATGTAAGATGACCCAGAAGCTGAAATTTTTACCACAGATACCTTACTTATTTCTTTGAATAGCCTCCAGAGTTCAGGGTCTGAAACATTACAGAAAAAATGTTATAGTGAAATTCCTCAATGACTCAGTTCAGGATGATTCCAGAACCCTATCTTGTACAGGATGTATCTCCGAAATTATAAGGCCTTAGGAGATAAAATTTTAACCCAACTTACCTTGATTCATCTACTAAATATTGTCCAATTCATTCCTTCTGAAACATTGTAGAAAACAAGTTATTGCAAAAATCCCAAGGTGTCTCATATGTAGCAGTGAAACCCCAAGACCTTGAGCTTTGATACCATATCTTAAGAACCAAATATCAATATAGCATAGAAAAACCTCAGAATAAGTACTCAACGCCTTGAGAAAGAGATAATTTCATATAATAAGCCTCTTCGAGTGGGAAACCTCCTTTTACCCCACATAAATGTTCAAGTACAAGATCATTCCAAATGAAAATGTCTCCTTGGTATATATAAGAGACTAGGAGGTATAATTACAACTAATGGAATAAAGATGACATAAATAAAATAACATTACTAATGTAATATGCCCCAATTAAGGGGTAATGAGCCAATATTAGGGCTTAACACATCCATATCCCTGACGGGTTTACTTGTACTTCCCACACCATTAATAGTGCTTTTAACTTTCTTTCTTATTTCAAAATGTGTTCACCCTTTTATATTTTAGATATAGATATGCATATCCACATAGGGTGTGAAGGAAGTAGGGTGATATGAGGGATACTTTGATTTGATGAGTAGATGTTATGTATTTTAGTTTAACCCACAAGTTTCCCCAAAAAACCATCGTAGTATTGGCCATTTTATTAATGTGAAGTGAGTGGAGTTCAAAGAAAAAGATAGATAGACACTTTCCTATACTTATGGATTATTATGGTATGCTCAATAGGAATATGTGTTCCACCACAACTATCAGTTCATACCTATAGCTGAGAAATTCAAGAATGTTGATTCAAATAGAGCATCCCATGCATCTTATGACTTGTAAAAATTTCTTCAGTATGTGACTAGAATTGGACCAGCCCCTCACTCAAATTTAAAGAGTAATCCTCTAGTCAAACTAAGAGTCAAATTAGATTAGGGAAATTCCAGTAGTAAAATCAAAAGATGGAAGGAATATGTACAAAAAGAAAGCAAGGCTGAAATCAAAAGTTAATTCATGAAAAATAAAACTGAACTAATATAAATCTGAAGCTGAAATGTTAGTCATTAAAATGGTAAAAACTAGCTAAAAAGGATAAGAAAAGAACCCAACAACAAATAACAAATTTGGTTCAGCAACAATGAAAGTTTTTTTAGTGAAAGCTCGAAGGTAAGCCAAGGGAAATAACCAGTCAAGACAAATTAACTAATCAATATCAAGACAAATGAAAATATTCCTAGAGTTTTTATTTGAAATGAAAACAAACCAGAGTATGAGAATTGATTATCCAATGGAAAAGATTTGCAACACAAATCTCAAATCCAANNTATGATTTTCCTTTCACTTAGTGTGACAAAACAATTATGGGAATCAAGCAAAATGGTTTAATATATAAGATCAATCAAAACATATTTTCAAAAACCATTTTCATAAAACACCCCATAAACCCATAAACTCTTAAGATTATGTGAAGCGAACAATTCCTTTGCATATTTGAAAGTCATTAATTTTTCAACATAAAATACATTTCATATTTATCACAAGAACACCATTTTCTCTTTTCCATAAAAGATAATCATTAATATCAAATATTCATTCTGATAATGAAAAAAGATATTACAACTATGGATGTTATTAAAATAGTCATTAAAATGACTCTAAACAGTGACTAGATCAAAAAAAAATATGACAATAAATGAATTAGAATATATTTCCAATCAATTATTGAGTTGGTGACAATCTTAGTTTAACAATCTAATAATGTCGCAAAGGAATATTAAGCATCCAAGTTATATTAACACTTCCCTAAGTTGTTTTCGTCTCAAGAGAAAAATCTAGGGTTGTTGATTGCACAAGCCATTTCCCAAGCTGCATAACATAAACGAATGTTGGGATCAACTCTTAGGAAATTTGGGAAGAAATCCTCCTCTTAAATGAATGACTTATTAAAATGAAATTAAAAGAAATTGAAAAGTAAAGACCAGAATCAAAACTAATTCTAGGAAAAGCATGCTAAGCTAAATTAAAATTAAATTAAGTGGGTTGTATAAACTTATGCAAATGTTAATGTAGTCATCAAGTATTCTCGTTGTTATTCATTCAATAAAATATTACAACCTTCTTCTTGAAAGATAAGAACCATGTTCTCTCCCTAGAATATTCCTTTTACCAAAATACTTTAGTGTCATGAGTGTTGTGAGATTTCGATCATCATGACATTCCATCTGATTCTTGTAATCAGAATTAATCAAATTAAACAACAACACCATAAGACTTCAATTCCATCTATCTTCTAAGGATACCAGTGCACCAAAAATCATTAGTCATAAAGAATTTGATTCAAAGATTATCAACATTGCACCCCAAGGTATGTGTTTTCTCTTATTATTAATGATATTAATGTGATACATTAGCATGATCATCTTCAAGCCTTGTCAGAGGCAAGAAAAAATTATCATGAAAATGGAGCAATTAAGATATTTTCATGATAAGCAAACAATATGAGATCACAACCTATATGGATTGTCTTTCTCAACACAAATAACAAATATGATTAGAAATAAAAATTGAATGAAGTAATTAAGATCAAATTTCTAATAAGTGATAAAATTGGTATGTTGGGCAAGTTCATGAAACTGACATCCTCAAGTTTCCAAGAGTGTTCAAATTAGAAAAATTGGGCATTTCACTTCCATGAGCTTACATGTCACAAAGAATGTATATAATATGAAATAAAAAAGAGGATTGTGTATATTGACTCTCCACTAGATAGGTTTTCCAATCAAAAGTATAAGACAGATAATATGGAAAACAAAATTGACAAGCTCATGAGTATTATATATGAAATAGAAGATATTCCAAAATAACACAAACCATAGTTATCTCTTCTGATTATGTATCGATTGAGCTTTGGTTCAAAGAGTTATAAAGAGTGTGGGGCCCAATAAATTGATGTGTTAAATCCCACAATGAATTCACATATTAAAAATTATTACCATGGATGAAATGAAAACAAATGTTGAAAACTCAAAATTGGAATCATAGAAGTTGTCTTAACATATTCTATTAAGATACTTACAACTCCCAAACATTTGAATGTTTTCAACATGAGGTAAGTGTGTAATTCTCAGCCATGATCAAATTTAGATTACTCAATAATGTGACCATAATGAGTAACCCAAAATAAACAAACCCAAAGAATGGAAGATACCTTACAAGAAAAATCAGATCTAAAATTCTCATGATTGACAGTAGTAGGATTAAGTCTTCGGTCAACCAATGATTTGGGGAATAAAAGGATCGGTTCTCAAATAATTTTCTGAAGAAGATATCAGCCAAAGATTTAAATAACCATGCTATCCAGAATTGTCAAAAATGAATTTAGACAGTTTGAATGAAAGTCTCTTGATGATGTGTGTGAGACGAATCTTGGGTGAAGAGAGTTGCAAGATAATAGATCGAAATCCTCCTTGAAAACTAACGGAACATAGCGTAATATATATGCAGCAAATGCCCAGAAATTGAAAGTAAAATTACTAACAAAAAATAACTCAAAAGAAATAAAAAATCAACAAAGTTCATTATGCTAAAAAGGTCTAAATAAAAAGAATCATGTTGGATGAGAGTGATCAAAGAAAAGAGTGTATGTGATGGAAATTATTTGAACAAATCCAAACCTGAAATAATCATTCAAATAAATGTAAGGATTTGGAGTGGTTTCAATCTCAAATGGGTACAATTAATCACTCATATTTTCATTTACTATGTGTGGGGCATCAAACCCAAAACTCATAAAAATATCAATTAAGCAATATTTTCCATATTTGACTTATGTGGATATGAGTATGGAACAAATCCAAGGGTCCACTTTCATTATAAGAGGGGACGAATAGGATGCTATTTTAAAATATCTCACTTGCAAGATGTCACAATGAGTGAAAAATGATATGCATAAAAACAATGATCTAAAAATTACCCAACACATGGTAAAAAAATCTGAGAATAAGATGAAGTAAAATTTTCCCCGTATTAGAATTAAATTGAAAAAATTCAATCAAGGGAAAATTAGTGTGAAATCCTTCTATTTCTTTCCATCCCTACCAAGAAACTCATTTATTGTCAACCAACAATAATGAAAAGAGAATGTAAATAGAAAACTAATTAAACAAACTAGAAAGAAAAGCTAAACTACGCAAAATAAATACACTAGTTTATTCTACCCTACTGCTACTCTACGCTACAATGGCTGAAAAATGAGTAATGTAAATTCATAATGCCAATGTAGCCATCCATATAATCCCAAGCATGCAAACATATGTTCAAGACAAAATATTAGAAACAAAACTTGGAATAGATACAGAGTAAAAGTGGGAAAAATCAAAGCATGATAAAATATATTCACCATATTAAACATGTGACAATGATAGTTCATGGGAATTCTATCCAAGTAAGATCTCTCCAACCATGCTTCAATTCTATCATAAAATCTACCATGACTATCATAGAATTGATGGAGGGAGTTCAATGGAAATTAGCATACCAAATGAGAACCGTGAATATATTACGGGTGAGGTGTTCTCAGTGAGATAATATTTGTGCTAATAAAGTTGATTATCCTTGAAGACAAACCAAAAGAATAAGGTCCTGACATAATCAACATAGAATGAAGTTCTTCATTATATTGGTAAGCCTTCATGGACTTACACTTCAAGTAACCATTAACTTGAGACAAATTAGTGGAAACAAATGATCTACATAGACTGGCATCCACCATGGTATGAGAGGTAATTTCAAGACAGTGGTGAGGTCCACTAGTATCAATAATATCCATTAAAGGGATACTTGAACAAGAAGATTCACTATTGATCAAGAATGAATATGAAAAATAAGAAGACACATTTTGATATACATCTACTATAACATTCCCTGTATCCCATGAAAGAGGATGATTAGGCATAGAATTAATATGTTCATGGGAAGATACCTTATCCTCTCTATCTTCCGTATGTACATTTCCCCCATCAAGTATTTAAAAATGGGTCAATCCCATTTGTCTATTTGAGTAAGATGGTGGGTGGTTTCCTGCAGTGTAAAACCATTAAAGAGATAAGGATACAAATGAAAATAAGTGGAAGAATTAAGAGACATAAAAGCTTCTCTAGAACAAAACCAATTTGTAGAAAGTGACTCCCTGAATGGTATTTTCTCCTCTTTAAAAACATCGTTGGATGATTGTGAATTTGTGGGCTCCACACTAGGTGTGATCTCACAATCAAAACGTTCTTCCTCAATACGGTTTTCCTCATCCAAGTTAAAAGTAGATTGTTGAGATAGAAGAGGTATCTCCTGCATGTTTATTTCTTCTCCTAAAGTGAAAAAATTAGCATGGTTGACTTGCTCTTGCACCATATGAGAATTTGAAATATCTTCCAAAGAAAATTCAAGGTTAGAAGAGAGAAGCAAGTCATAAGAATCATTAGAAAAATAAGTTTCAATAAATGACCTATCTTGTATAGGAAAACAATCTTGCTCTATGTCACTTGAACTAGGAGAATTTAAAACACCAGGACAATCCAAATCAACATAAATTAATTTCAAATTATCCATGTGTGAGAAAGGATTGATTTTAAGTGTGTCTAGATTTTCTTCATTAACAAAATGATGAGGTTTCAAGTTTTGCTCCATATCTCCCTCCTCCATTTCTTGTGATGGAAAATAAGAGAGAGGATAATGAGAACCTGACATAACCATCAGTGTCACCCAAAGTGTCCCATTATCAACATGAAAATCCTCATCTTGGGAAGCTACAGAAAAATTTGAACTTGAATTTACAACAAAAGAGGTCTATTTTTCATCAAAAATAAAGAAAGGGGGAATGGAGTGATGAGAGGATACACATATTTCTTCCGGAAAAGAATTATCTATTTGACCTATATCCTCCACATTAAAGAAAGACCCAGACAAATGAAATCCATATAAACCATTAACATTTTCAACATTTTCATTTAAATCCCAACATGTGAAGAAAGATTAAAATGTGATTTATATTTTTCATCCATTGATTTGTGTGTTTCATTAATAAGAGAAAAATAGGAAATCAAATACTTCGTAGAGGGATTATCTTCTAAAGGAAATCTATAGCACATATGTGTAAATATGATAAAAAATATTTAAGAGATTTTGTTGGCAGCCACACATGTTTTTTTATTTTTTAAACATGATCGAAAGGCATTCCATTTTCTATAGCTTCCATCACCCTATCTATAAACAATTTTACTAGTTTATTATGACTGATTGGGTTAAATCCTTCTTTAATAATGTTTACTATTTTGATTTTTCAACTATTTTATTTTAATTCATGACTTCAAGCATGAATTAAAATAAAACTTGGCTTGTTATTTTAGTGATTTTATGCCTTAGATATATTGTTTAACGAACCTTTTTATATGAAATTGAATTATAGATTTTATAAAATTGTTGTTAGACCCGTTTTTGTTAATATGATTATTGTTTCAATGGTTTGATAGTTTTCAATTTATTAGGAGCCTTTGATACATTGGTTAGTCCTCTCGCAAATTTAGTGTTCATATCAATAAAATTTCAAATGAATACATGTTTGTTGTACCCACGTTCTTACCTCACCTTGATGGCTTAACGTATTAATGAGCCATTCATTGCATACACAAGTTTTTGGTACCATGTATGTCTGGCTCTCATCAAAAGGAATGGTAAAGCATTTCCGATCAAACCCTTGATGTTTTCTCCCACTACCTTTGCTATGATAACACATAGGCTTTGTTATGGTCATTTCTCCACTATCCATTCAGATTTGTTCCTATCGCTCCTACCATTCAAACCTAAAACCATTTTAAGTTATCCTTGTTACATTTTGGTCACATTTTTCATGGCTCTGGTCGTTCTCTTGGAGCCGAATGGGTTCCAAGATTTACTCTCTCACAACGATGCGATTGAGGACTTAAAAATACAAGGCTGGGATGTTTTCCTTAAAATATTTGAAGGCTATAACCTTCAGGTGGTGAAGTCTTTCGCACAGACCTTCGATGGTTGCAGAGCGAAAATTGGGGATACACAGTTAGAGTTGACTGAGGGGTTTGTGAGTGAAGCAATAGGGCTTCCATCGAATAGTGTGAAATGGTTCAAAAACTCATGAATTGAAGGAGTACCATGGAGCCTCTTCATGACGTCTCGAAAAATCAACTGTTGAAAAAAAAGGTATTCCCATCTCCTTGGTTAAACCTAGGTGGCATAGCTTGTTGCTGATTCTCAAACAATTTGTGAATTGTGAAGGTCGATACGGATTGGTATTCCTCTACCATATCCAGTTACTCATGCATTTCATTGGTTTTGAATTAGACATGTCATTTTATCTGTTGAGAAGTCTCTATAAAATGTCTGAGAGATATAAAAGACAAAGTGTTAATTCAATCCTGTTCCATCACGGTTTGGTTAAGATTTTGTTGATGCATCACTTGTCCACCATGGATGACTGTTGGGAAATTTTCTTGATAAGGAACAGTTTTTCCCAAACTCTTCCTACAGTAAAACCTAACTTAGACGAGCCACCGATTAAAAACCAGTCCGATTTTTCAATTAATACACCAGACTCTACCAACAGTAACCCTCTAGACGTCGGGATACCGAGTAAGTATTCACCTACAGGATTTTCTAAGCAAGGGAATTTTTAATTGAAGGTTATTAATCCTTTTGTTCCTGAAATTGAAGTTAGCCCAAATGTTATTATTAACCTGGATGTTGAAAAAGCTTGCGAATGAATAAAAAAGAAATGCACAGACTTAGGGTTCAAAAACAAAAGGGCAGGTCGCCAAATTTCGAGAAATCTTAGGAACTGATCTGACACTCGTCTGAGCTCGATTGGTCCAATCTATATCGATAAGTGTTCGGACCCTGAGATCGAAGATTTTTTTGTTCTAGAAGACCCAGATTTGTAGGGTTATAGAAAGAAAGTCATTGCTCCTACTGAACCCGACGACTTTGTGACAAATTTTCCACCGTGCCTCAAAGGTAAGGAGGGGTTATCTGGTATTAGGCCTAATCAGAAGAAGGTAACAGGTAAGGTTGATACATCCATGTTTGACTGTACGCTTCATCGACCTGCCATTCCTCCTGTATAGTGTGATGTTTATTTTCATTGGATCGAACAGTATTACACAGACATACCCATTCTTCAGGCCCAGATTAAAATGCTTACTACTCAAAATGAATCATTGAGACAAGAAAATATCGACCTCAAAGTGCACGCAGAGAGGAAATCTAAACACATCAAGAGATCAGGAAACATAGTAATAAAAAATTCAACAAGTGTCAAAGAGGTAATAAATTATGAACTACCTGACCCATCTTTTGTCAATTTTTAAATGGTAAAACAGTTTTCTCTCTTGTTTTATTCCTATTATCTATTTTGAATTAAATTGATTTGGAATTTGATTTTGTTTTCTAAACTAAGACTGGCTACAGAATCTTTGATTCTGTAGCCAAATGTCTTTTAAATAAAAATTAGAAATTAGTTATGGGTAATTCTCTATCTTATTAAATTTGTTTTGTTTTTCGGGAAATAGTAGATCTTGTTGTTGATCATCTGGAGAAAACATATGTGATTATGCATCTGAATGATTAGTAGTTTCATTTCTATTTGTTTTTCAAAACTTTGATCAATCTTTGATTAAAATCAACTCTGTTATGAGTGGCTGTTAGCCCACTATTTTTGTAATATTTTCAATTTTTATGAGATCCTATCCTATCCTGTGAGATAGGATAAGGTGATCTCAATTCACTTTAAATACTATTCATTTTGTAAGTAACAGATCATCTTGGATGGAACATATTATAGGCATATGACTTTCAGAATTATATGGACAATTGATCCGCATTTGGCTTTAGACTAGTGTGAAAATTATTCCATCTATGTTTTTCCTTTTTATTATGAAATATTTATATGTTAAATAGTTTTTTCCTCTTTAGCATAAGATATTCCATTTCATTGAATGCTTTAAAATCTTGTCTATAACTTGTTGTTCCATATTTTATGACTGTGATTGTTATATCAATTTTAATATCATGATTTATGCCTTATGTTTAATTGATGGATAAAATGAATGCTTCACATCAATATTTTTCTTATTGTAATCATTCATAATTATAATATCATTGGATCATACGTGTCTACTATTTTGTACTTATATCCTAGTTGTCAATAGACACCTTGAATTTATTCAGGATACATTAGTATGCACCTGCTACAGATTTCTTTCATAGGCGAAACAGCTGGAGTTTTGGATCATACAGAGGCATAGACACATTAAGAAACTAGTAACATGTTAGCTTTATTTGCTTCTAATTTTCATCATTTTATTTATTAGTGAAATAGGAAAGTTATTTGATCGGTTTTGACCATCACTCTATATTTGTTTCAAATCATTTTTTATTTATGATTCTTAGATATGTGATTACAAAACAGAAAATACAAAAATATGTGTTTTCTTTATCTACTTTTGAGAACGATTACAAAACATTGATTTTGCAAGGCTTTCACTAAAACTTGCAACCTGTAATTATTTTGTTCATAAATGACATGTTCATATTTACCTTTTTGTTTAATACATTTGTAAATAATTAGATTAAAGTATATATATTATTATAGTTTTAGCACTAAGTAGTTTATTCTTTTCTTTGTTATAGGACTTTAGTTGGCTAACGGAGCCATTAAACCCATCAGAATAGATTACACCAAATGACTTGGGTTAATTAGACAACCCCGGTCCGGATCTATTCTTCCAGTTGACGGTGTGTCATTTTCTCCCGTCAACAGATTCCTCTTCATTCTTCCTATGTTCTAAAATTTCTTCACTTTGTTTATTATAATCATAATTCTCAAAATCATGCAAATATTTACGCATAAATTGTTCCCATGTGTGAATAGAGGCAATTGGTAAAGTCTTGCACCAACTCTTAACTCAACCTACGAAAGTGAGAGTGAACAACTTGCAAATGGTATTTCTATTAGTAATATTGTGAGAACCAAAAAATTTCCAAAAATCTTAAACATGTACAGATGCAGAGATTTTACTCGCGCTATCAAATATAAGATGTGACAAGAAATGTAAAATCTTCCTAGTAGGTTTAGGAGGTACAGTATTGACTACCATAAAAACACCTCCATAAAGAGATATGGGATGCAACCATTGGTAAAATAAAAGAATCATTAACAAGAATGACTCCACAGGCTCAACTTGTCATCTGGCCCTCCTTCTAGTGCCATTTTTGTTGACGAGTCTAAATGACATGTCAAGTAGATGAGGGATAATGCCCATTGTTAGGTCCCAATTAAACCTACTCTCATTTTGGTGTAGCATTTCCTGTGAGTATATGGGCCTCACTATTGCTCATAATTAAAATAAATGAAAGGGGAAAGTGATCTAGATTTTATGAGAGAACGAAATGAATACATATTATTAAAATATTCTTAAAACAAAATAACAAAGATATAGTAAAATTGGTTTTCTATTCAACAAGGAAATAAGTTGAAATTGTAAAATGCAGCGGAAAACAAGCTTGCTAGAATGGTGGTGGTTTATCTCTGAGAAGAGATGTGATGACTGCACTCATTCAGAAGAAGATGATTATAATGAGGCTATGAAGGCCTTTTTACAATAAACAAGAATGTCAAAAACCCTAGACATCCAAAAACCTAACCTTAGGAGATGAAGTGCCAAAATTCATGTGGGCTCCATTAGGGTAAGTTACTACATCAACTTCCTGGGGTCATAACTTTTGCATATGAGCACAATATCTTGTTGGAAAGGTCTATCCAAGGACTACACATTTTTCTATGATCTATCAAAGGTCATTTTTAATTGTGGCGAGCCCTAAAAACATTGTACAGGGCCTCAAAACAAGCTCGCAAGTCAGGGACCCGAAAACTAGGGAAAAAACTGTCAAAATGAACCAGTTGGAATAGGTGGGAGGCCACCAACATCCATATGTATGAGAAACACAACGGAATTACCCCAAAATATTACTAAATAATCCTAAGGATAAACTAACTGAAAGGAAACTATTCTAATCCTAACTAATACTAACCTATCATGGGAGAAAAACTAGAAGAGTGAGTATAATAGGAGATAATATCATTAGAATAAAAAAAAAAACATGTATGCTAATGATATGTTATAGAAAAAATGTTGCAAATACATAGACAATTAGTTGTACAATGAATATATAACATCATTTATATACCCACAAGGAAACACGTGGTAGCATAAGCAGACATAACAGAGTGCAGAAAAATTCATACAACAAAATCCTATCTACTCAAGAAGAAGATAAATGCATAAAGAATAGTCTCATATACACTCGTCAAAATCACCAATTTTTGAAATGCCTCGTTCTCTTTATTCCTCTTAAGTAAGAGTACCATCCTTTGTTACAAAGGGAAAATTTTTGTTTTCCATTCAACTAGCTCTCTTTATAAAACAAGAGAGAGACTCTTCACCTCTCATGACCATTCGTTTCATTTTCCCCTAATTTTATCCTTTTTGCATTTCAAATTTCTTTTGAATTTTGAAAATCTAGATGTGGGAGTTACAAATGGGAGATGAAAAGAATCCTAGGTGGTTACATTCTCCCTATGGCAACGTACAAATGATATCTACCTAAATTTATTATTTATTCTTCCTGTTGGGTCATTTTCTAAATTTCTTGGGTCGTTAT
>JASDQU010014858.1:261943-272216 GCA_032191745.1 Picea mariana
GTCTTTTTCTGAGCTCAAGAATTTCTTGCCGAGCCCAACTGTCTACTGGATAGGCATGTTCAATTTCTAACTGTAAAAATTCCATATTCCTTTTTAGATCTGCAACTTCCTTTTTTATCTTTGTGAGGTCAGAGGCCACATCAGAAAGAGATACCTCTTGGAGTTTAGGTTCTCTATTGAACTTCATATATGTTTTTGTATTCTTTTCATAGGAAGCCTCTAAGAACAGAGGTGGCTTCCTTGCACTGGAACCTTGCCCCTTTTGTGCTGCTTTGACTATTTTGATATAAATATATTATAGGGCATCTTTCATATCTCCTTCTGGTAAGATTTTGATCTGTGCCAACATCTGAGCCTCAGTATCAACATTTCCTTGGAGATTGTGCATGCAGACTTTGAGCTTTTCCTTCAAAGGATTAATAAAGCTAGTAGAACTATTATCACTATTATTATTATCTGTACAAGTACACTGGAAACTATTTTTACACGGTTCATCTTCCTTATAAAAAAGATTATGTAGGTACTCCCTGCCGAAGCAGAGCAATTCCCATGAATCCTGAGTACTAGAAATTGTGTGCTAATGAAATTCAAACACTGTTAGAAAGAGGTCTTATCGGGAAGTCTACCAGTCCCTGGAACTGTTATGGCTTCTATGTAAATAAACATTCTGAACAAATTCGAGGTATTCCCAGATTAGTTGTAAATTATAAACCCCTAAATAAAGTATTGGCTAATGATACCTATCCAATACCCAACAAGAGTAATCTAGTTACTCGCATAGCTGGAGCAAAGATTTTTTCCAAGTTTGATCTTAAATCAGGCTTTTGGCAAGTTGCCATTGATGAGAAAGATAAATTCATGACGGCCTTTAATGTTCCAGCAGGACACTATGAGTGGAATGTCATGCCATTTGGGCTCAAACATGCACCATCCAAGTTCCAAAGGGTTATGGATGAGGCTCTTAAGCCTTATTTTGACTGGCTAATTGTATATATTGATGATATTTTAATTTTTTCTGCACCCTTAGATCAACATTTTAAGCATTTGCAGAAATTCCTGCATGCTTGTCAACAAGCTGGCCTCGTTTTATCTAAAAAGAAGATGGAATTATGTCAGACAGATATCAAATTCCTTGGGCACATCATTTCACAAGGACAAATCACCCTTCAGCCTCATGCTATTGAATTTGCTACTAAGTTTCCTGATCAGATCTTAGACAAAAAACAACTCCAAAGGTTTCTCGGAAGCTTGAACTATGTAAGTCATTTTTACAAAGATTGTGCACAAGATCGGAAACTCTTGAATCAAAGGTTGATAAAAGAACCTAGCCCTTAGACAGAAGCTCCTACAAGAGCTGTCAGGAATATCAAAGCTAAAGTCCGACATCTACCTATCCTTCATGAAGCTAATGAAAAATGGCTAAAAATAGTAGAAAGTGATGCCAGCAACCTAGGCAGGGGAGCCGTGCTCAAACAAAGAAACCCTCAGGGTTATGAAGAAGTCATTCAATTTGCTTCTGGTTTATGGAGTTCTGCTGAATAGAATTATTCCATTTTAGATAAAGAAATCGAGGCTGCTCTGAATTCTATTTATAAATTTGAATTATATCTTATCTATAAACAATTCATTTTAAGAACTGATGCTGCAGCCATGAACAAAGTACTCCATAAAGAGCTGAAAAACCCAGGAGACCATAAGTTTGCTAGATGGAAAGCTTTGTTTAGCAATTTTGACTTCACTATTGAACATATCAAAGGCTCCAATAATTCATTGGCTGACTTCTTGAGCAGAGAACATTTGCAGGTTGTCCATCAGTCTCTTATTGTTTCTATCCAGCTCAGAAACAATAATGAACATATTGAAAACGTTCCTAACAGAATGTCATGGGCATAATATGAGCATAGCTGGGTTCCAAGATGGGGATTGAGACAAAATAAGATCATAAGTCTAGCTACTCAAATATTTTATTCTGTTCCAGAAGTCCGAAGACAAGGACCATCTAATCTTCTTACTCCTATCCTTCAACGAGATGCCAGGCTAGCATCAGAAGCAGGTCAACATTTGACAGAATGGTTTCATGATATAGATTCAATATGGCAGATTGAAACAGAAATGCATAAAGAAAATTATTTTTGCTTAAACAGGCCTAGATCACTATTTCAATGGCCTGAACAAAATAGTGAAATCATTTTTCCAGAAACCTGCTATAACTATTATGAATACACAAGACTATGGTTGAATATCTTCTATCAAGAAGATACATATTTCCTAGTTAAATTTGGATGTATAAATTTGAGTACTAATTTTTCTCCACCATCTTGTCTATATTCTTGGTGGGAAGACTTTGGGATCAACAAAGAAGAAGCTGACCCAACTATATTGGGCCGCTTTTGGCGAATGCATTATGTCCGTGATCTCAACTTCCAAGGACCAAATGATCAAGAACTCTATCAGCTTTATATCTAGAATCATTTCCAATGGGCTATCAGAATTCAAACTCTTCTCCAAAGACATAATGGTACCTTACAGTATATCCGAAAGATTTATACCAAATCTTGGGATACTTTGGAGTATCCAGCAAAGTTTTCTACTCATATTGAAAATGATTAGATATGGAACTGTAATTCAGGTCTTGATAGCCGACAGTGGCGCTATCCGTTTTCCATGGGTTGTCGATATCAACTCCACAGTGTAAAATGTACATATGTAGATAAGTGCCAGGTCTTGTCATAAGTAATCATGAAGACTCGGAGCACTTCTCTGACTTCTGGTGCGGATTGACCCACATCTTTATGATTACTAGTTGTCAAAGTGATTGCCAATAAAGTTTGTCGGATCTGATGGTCCCACAAATCTTAATGTTAACGATATGATCAGGGAATCATGCGTGACTACCCTGTCATGTCTATGCTTTAATAAAGATTGTAAGGTACGAGATCCTCTCATGATTGTATGTGGTGGCCAACACATGGGGCCATGAGTCATATCTTGTATCTACCACAATCATGCCTCTCCTCCGAAAATTGTTATATAAGAAGCATAAATCTCTCATTTGAGGCATTTGAAGTCAGTGTGAGTTTGAGTCATCTAGCTTCCCTCTCTTTGAAGCTTGAGTCTTTCTGTCAGTCCTTAGGGTATTGTGATAAGCCTGCGTGCTCTGGATCAGCCAGCGTGAACCTAAAGTGGCAACAATACATAGATCGAGTCTGTCACAATGTATGAGCATAGTCCTGCTTAGTCGAGAGATAAAGTCGTGCCTTCTACACACATATTTGTAATACCCGATCAGAGCATTTGGCTCATATTAATATAAAATCTGGTATTCATCAGCTTCCACATGAATTCTGTCAATCTTGTGTTGCACTCTTACTTTTCTATGCGCTTGTGAAGACTTGTGTTCATTTGCCTGCATTATTGCAGTCTCTGTGCGTTGAGATACTAGAGGGACTAAGATCCCTTACCAGGGTGGTAAAGTTGTCCAGAGGGCTGGAGACCGAGAAGCCACAGTGAAAACCGAAGTAAGACCCGATAAGGCAAGGAGGCCACTAGGGCAGCATGGTTGAAGGCGAGAATCTCAACACAACCAGTTAGCTCAGATTCATATAGACCTTGGGTGTGATTCGTACTGGAGGAAGTAATAGTTTTGTGGAATCCCCTGCGCTTTCACATTGGAGAAGCACCAGTTGATTGTATCCTAGGAACTCCTTTCTTATCTATGGTATCTCCTCATGGATATTGCTTCATTGATAAAAGTCTTGGTTACTTCATTACTATTCCACCTCTGGAAGACCAGCCCCAGAAGGTGATTAAAGTAAAGTTTACTACTGATCAATATTGGCAGGTTGGTTATTTAAATTGCCTTGTCATTATAAGGCAATTCAACAAAGAGACAGGCAAAGCAGAACAACATTATTATGCTGACAATACTCCTTGGTCTACATTCAAAGCATTTTGGCATCCTACATGGTAGCTAAGGTCTTCAGAAACATTGGAATTAGGTCTCCCTGGATTTTCAAGGAACACTAATCCCACAGTGATTCCTCCACAGCACATTTTGGGTCAGATGCATCAGCCAATTACCAGTACAAGCAGAGAAAAGCTAATTGATATAGGGGATTTGACAAGACTCAGAACTGCTGAGACTCAGTGGTATGAACCTGCAATTAGATCTTGGTGCAGATCTCCAGTATACCACTCTTTTCAGATCAATCACATGAGAGCTGTAGCAGAATGGCCAGAAGGGGATCCTGATAATGTTCTACATGGGCTAACTTATGCCCAATACAAAGAAACTTGGTTCAATGCTTTTGTTTGGAAAAGTAGATTCGAATTCTTTTATACTCAAATCAAGTTTGCACACATGTTTCGAGAATTTGAAGAGCCAAGCTGGCTAATAGAATGGTGGGAAAAGTTTGGACTGAATCCTGTTAGTGTCAATCCAGAAGTAAGTGAAACCGCTAGAATGTTTCCACAATGGCATAGACCACTTGACTCCATCGGTGATCTTTATTCTGAAGAAGACTTCAAAGATATCTTCATTTAGGAAAAATATCCCTGGGTTCTCCGTACAAAATTTATTCTTGAAGATGATGAAGACAATGAACCAATCCTTCTTCGGCAAGTTTACACACAGTATTGGGACCCATATCACTTTAACTTCAATCAATGGGATAAGCCTCCTGATTGATATATTGTAATTCATGTCTAGATAGCCGACAGTGGTGCTATCCATTTTCTGTGGGTTGTCGATATCAACTCCACAGTGTAACAATGTACATATGTAGATAGGTGTCAAGTCTTGTCATAGTAATCATGAAGACTCGGAGCACTTCTCCGACTTCTGGTGCGGATTGACCCACATCTTTATGATTACTAGTTTTCAATAAAGTTTGTCAGATCTTACGGTCCCACAAATCTTATTGTTAACGATATGATCAGGGAATCCTGCGTGACTCCCCTGTCATGTCTATGCTTTAATAAAGATTGTAAGATACGAGATCCTCTCGTGATTGTATGTGGTGGCCAACACATGGGGCCATGAGTCATATCTTGTATCTACCGCAATCACACCTCTCTGATCTAGGCCTGTTTAAGCAGAAATAATTTAGTTTATGAATTTTTGTTTCAATCTGCCATATTGAATCTATATCATGAAACCATTCTGTCAAATGTTGACGTTCTACTGATGCTAGCCTGGCATCTCGTTGAAGGATAGGAGTAAGAAGATTAGATGGTCCTTGTCTTCGGACTTCTGCAACCAAAACAGAATAAAATATTTGAGTAGCTGGACTTATGATCTTCTTTTGTCTCAATCCCCATCTTGGAACCCAGCTATGCTCATATTCTGCCCATGACATTCTGTCAGGAATGTTTTCAATATGTTCATTATTGTTTTTGAGATAGATAGAAACAATAAGAGACTGGTGGACAACCTGCAAATGTTCTCTACTCAAGAAGTCAGCCAATGAATTAGTGGAGCCTTTGATATGTTCAATAGTGAAGTCAAAATTTCTAAACAAAGCTTGCCATCTATCAAACTTATGGTCTCCTGGGTTTTTCATCTCTTTATGGAGTATTTTGTTCATGGCTGCAGCATCAGTTCTTAAAATGAACTGTTTATAGATAAGATATAATTCAAATTTATAAATAGAATTCAGAGCAGCCTTGATTTCTTTATCTAAAATGGAATAATTTTGTTCAGCAGAAATCCATAAACCAGAAGAAAATTGAATGACTTCTTCATAGCCCTGAGGGTTTCTTTGTTTGAGCACGGCTCCCCTGCCTAGGTTGCTGACATCACTTTCTACTATTTTTAGCCATTTTTCATTGGCTACATGAAGGATAGGCAGATGTCGGACTTTAGCTTTGATATTCCTGACAGCTCTTGTATGAGCTTCTGTCGAAGGGATAGGTTCTTTTGTCAGCCTTTGATTCAAGAGTTTCCGATCTTGTGCACAATCTTTGTAAAATGACTTACATAATTCAAGCTTCTGAGAAACCTTTGGAGTTGTTTTTTGTCTAAGATATGATCAGGAAACTTAGTAGCAAATTCAATAGCATGAGGCTGAAGGGTGATTTGTCCTTGTGAAATGATGTGCCCAAGGAATTTGATATCTGTCTGACATAATTCCATCTTCTTTTTAGATAAAACGAGGCCGGCTTTTTGACAAGCATGCAGGAATTTCTGCAAATGCTTAAAATGCTGATCTAAGGATGCAGAAAAAATTAAAATATCACCAATATATACAATTAGCCAGTCAAAATAAGGCTTAAGAGCCTCATCCATAACCCTTTGGAACTTGGATGGTGCATGTTTGAGCCCAAATGGCATGACATTCCACTCATAGTGTCCTGCTGGAACATTAAAGGTTGTCTTGAATTTATCTTTCTCATCAATGGCGACTTGCCAAAAGCCTGATTTAAGATCAAACTTGGAAAAAATCTTTGCTCCAGCTATGCGAGTAACTAGATTACTCTTGTTGGGTATTGGATAGGTATCATCAGCCAATACTTTATTTAGGGTTTTATAATTTACAATTAATCTGGGAATACCTCGAATTTGTTCAGAATGTTTATTTACATAGAAGCCATAACAGTTCCAGGGACTGGTAGACTTCCTGATAAGACCTCTTTCTAACAGTGTTTGAATTTCATTAGCACACAATTTCTGGTACTCAACATTCATTGGAATTTCTCTGCTTCGGCAGGGAGTACCTACATAATCTTCTTTATAAGGAATATGAACCACATGCTTTTGTTGCTTCCAAAAAGCCGTAGGATTCTCTGAACATACTTTTTGTGAAAACAATTTCCTCAGAGATTCAATGTTTTGTCTGATCACAACATCTTGTAATTGATTTTCCATCCTTAGGCCAGTTTGCAAAGACTTTATTTCAACGATTCTTCTAGCCTTGAGGAGATTGATCTCTACTGCATCTATGCATTTAGGCTCAGAGATAAAGGGGAGTTTGACTACCCTTGTCTTATCCAGAGTGATGAAATAACCAGACTGTCCTGGAGAAACTTCTGTTGTTCCATGAGGAGATACAGCTGCCAGAAATGGTGTACCAAGGACACATGCTATAGGGATTTCTGCTAGAAATAACTTTAGGTCGAGGCAGTAAGTATGAAAACACAGAGTGGCCTTAGGGATGCAAAAGGAAATATTAGTCAAGATGTTTCCCAAACCGGATACTTGAAGATTTTCTTTTTCCGAATATGCCACAGGAATCACATGTTTGTTTAGAAGACTTAGATCAGATCCAGTATCAAGCAATGTCTTTAATTTGAAATTGAGGTCTTGGATCCTGATATTGATNACATGCTATAGGGATTTCTGCTATAAAGAAATTTAGGTCGAGGCAGTAAGTATGAAAACACAGAGTGGCCTTAGGGATGCAAAAGGAAATATTAGTCAAGATGTTTCCCAAACCGGATACTTGAAGATTTTCTTTTTCCGAATATGCCACAGGAATCACATGTTTGTTTAGAAGACTCAGATCAGATCCAGTATCAAGCAATGTCTTTAATTTGAAATTGAGGTCTTGGATCCTGATATTGATCAAGACATGATATTACTGATGTTTAAGTCTGCAATCTTCTGCTTGTGTTTCTTTTTCTTCTTTCTCCTTATCTGTCTGTTTCTTTTTTGCCTTAAAGGCCTTTTGTTCTTTCCCAAGGTCAGAGACAGAAAGGGATTGGACAGGACAGGATATGAGAGGTGCAGAGATAGGTGTCAAAGGAGGAGGTAGACGCAGTCGAGTATAGAACCATTCATAGAAAGATAGATAGACATCATGCTTTGCCATATAGTCTTTCCATTCTGTTGCTAGTTCAATTTTCTCTGTCAAACTTGTCTCAGCTGCAAAGATATTGGATCTTGGATGGGTATACAGATCCCAATTCATCATATTCTTCATCCAAGCTTCAGAGACAACTCGTTTTGGACACCCTTTTGCAAGCTTAAGATATCTTCTGATCTCTGTGTAAGAGGGCTTGCGAATATTTTTACTAAAAGGTATTGACAATCTTTTTGTTATCTCATCATCCATGTTCTGTTGTATGACTAAACAGTGTGGGTCATGTTGTATGACTATACAGGTGGTGAAAGTATAGAAATATGAGGCGGACGAGTGAGAAAAGAGTCAGGAATGGGTTTATCAACTTTTTTCTTATTTAGGTCAGTCAAGGTTTTTCCAATAGTAGACAAGGCTAGACCTAAATCTTCAGCAATTTCTCTTTTCTCCTTTTTTATGTCTGTGACATTCTGCAGGACTTGATCTATTTTGTCATCAAGGTCATGTACCTTGGAATTTATCTGATTTACAGCCTGGACTACTATATTTGTTGTTACCTGCAGGTCATCAAATTGCTCAGGCTTTATATTTTCTTTGGGTTCAAATACCTGAGTTGCCATCCCTCTTAAGGTTGTATTTGTCCAATTCAACTGTTCAGACACAGATTGAACTCTCTTATCTATGCCTGATAACTGGTTTCCAGTATCTATCAACAAAGGAGATGCCTTGGCAGAGTTAGAATCACTTTCCAAGATAATACTTTGAAAGGGCGGAAAGGTTGTTCTAGACTCAATAGTACTACCATCAGTAGTCTTCAATTTATGGCCAGGTGTACTGGAACCTTCACCAGTGACTTGGAAAGCCAGGGATTGGTCTGATTTCTTCCAAACATAGAAAGAAATCCAACAATTGTTTTTCTCCATGTAATCCTTCCATCTTGAGGCTAATCTTTATTTTTCTTGGGAAGGAGTGGAGATATGGAACTCATCTGCCTCTGGACTTGTAAATAGATCCCAGTTAGTCATTTTCTTTATCCATTCTTCTGGGAACTGATCTTTAGGACAGCCATCAATTACGGTTAAGTATTTCATTATATCTTCTATGGCTAGTTTCTTCATTTTGGGAGGCAGAGGATTTGAGAATCTGCTTTCAGGTATGACAGTGTCACACTGTTCTACATAACCTAAGCCGTATTTAGGAGAATTAGGAGTTCTATATCCTCTATAACATTCTTTCAATCTAGGGTCCAGACTGGCTATTGAAGGCATGTAGTGTATCATTTGGCATGAAGCAGATTGAGACATATACGAAGTAGAGACAGACGACTGTACAGTGTTCTCTACTGACCTGACAGAATCCATTCAGACTATTTCTACTTTGACACAGAAAGGGAGGGATTTGAGGTTTACTTTCTCTTTTAAACTGTTCGACAGAGAGAGTTCAACCAAGCTGCTGGCCTTTTCCCCAGGTCAAAGCTAGAAAGCTTTGAATGAATTAAAACAGACAAATATATACACAACGATCAAAAAACGAACAGATCGAGAGAGATGTTCTCATACCCAGGGAAAAAATGAGTGCATGGCTCTGATAACCAACCTGCCAATATTGATCAGTAGTAAACTTTACTTTAATTACCTTCTGGGGCTGGTCTGCCAGAGGTGGAATAGTAATGAAGTAACCAGAACTTTTATCAATGAAGCAAGATCCATGAGGAGATACCATAGATAAGAAAGGAGTTCCTAGGATACAATCAACTGGTGCTTCTCCAATGTGAAAGCGCATCCCTATGCTATATTTCTCAAGGAGTATATTTTCTCTGGGCACCTCATACTGCAAGTTTACATCTTTATTTCCCAACCCTGTGACACAAACAGAGCTAGGTCCCCAATATTTAGAGGGGATTCTATCTTTATGCAGGATATTAATATCTGACCCTGTATCAATAAGGGCTGTCAAAGAAAAGATTTCCTGCAAAATTTCTATATGTATCTGTACATAGTATTTCTGATAGGAAACGGTCAACACCTGCATGTTAGAAAAATCTTCTATTGCTGATCTAGGCAGATCCTTTTTATTTGGCTCAATATCAAAATGAGAAGAGTGATGAGGACCATCCTCATAAGGAATGTCTTCAAGTGGTGGAGGAATGGAATCAAGTCTTTTTCTGAGCTCAAGAATTTCTTGCCGAGCCCAACTGTCTACTAGATAGGCATGTTCAATTTCTAACTGTAAAAATTCTATATTCCTTTTTAGATCTGCAACTTCCTTTTTTATCTTTGTGAGGTCAGAGGCCACATCATAAAGAGATACCTCTTGGAGTTTAGGTTCTCTGTTGAACTTCATATATGTTTTTGTATTCTTTTCATAGGAAACCTCTAAGAACAGAGGTGGCTTCCTTGCACTGGAACCTTGCCCCTTTTGTGCTGCTTTGACTGTTTTGATATAAGTATCTAACAGGGCAGCTTTCATATCTCCTT
>JASDQU010014858.1:274943-285992 GCA_032191745.1 Picea mariana
TGAGGTAGAACCACTTTCCAAGATAATGCTTTGAAAGGGCGGAAAGGTTGTTCTAGACTCAATAGTACTACCATCAATAGTCTTCCATTTATGGCCAGGTGTACTGGAACCTTCACCAGTGACTTGGACAGCCAGGGATTGGACTGATTTCTTCCAAACATAGAAAGAAATCCAACAATTATTTTTCTCCATATAATCCTTCCATCTTGAGGCTAATCTTTGTTTTTATTGGGAAGGAGTGGAGATATGGAACTTATCTACCTTTGGATTAGTGAACAGATCCCAGTTAGTCATTTTCTTTATCCATTCTTCTGGGAACTGATCTTTAGGACAACCATCAATTATAGTTAAATATTTCATTATTTCCTCTATGGTTGGTTTCTTTATGTTAATAGGCAGAGGATTGGAGAATCTGCTTTCAGGTATGACAGTGTCGCACTGTTCTACATAACCTAAGCCATATTTAGGAGCATTTGGAGTTCTGGAGCCTCTATAACATTCTTTTAATCTAGGATCCAGAGTGGCTATTGAAGGCATGTAGTGTATCATTTGACATGAAGCAGATTCATACATAGACGAAGTAGAGATAGATGACTGTACAATGTTCTCTACTGACCTGACACAGACATAATCCATTCGGACTATTTCTACTTTGACACGAAAAGGGAGGGATTTGAGGTTTACTTTCTCTTTTAAACTGTTAGACAGAGAGAGTTCAACCAAGCTGCTGGCCTTTTCCCCAGGTCAAAGCTAGAAAGCTTCGAAAGGATTAACACAGACACACAGACAGATATTTACGGATTAAAAAATGAAAAATGAAGAGATCGAGAGAGATGTTCTCATACCCCGGGCAAAAATGAGTGCATGGCTTTGATGCCATTTGTAAGCAGGGGCTTCCTCTGACGGAGTGGAGCTGGAAATATTCCAGATCGTAGAAGCTTGCTGAGATTTTACCGTGCTCTTCTTCACTGCTTGACTATGCGCTTATTTCCCTTGCCATTGATCATCCACAAAACTGCTACTTCCTCCAGTACGAATCACACCCAAGGTCTATATGAAACTGAGCTAACTAGCTGTGTTGAGATTCTCGCCTTCAACCATGCTGCCCTAGTGGCCTCCTTGCCTTAGTGGGTCTTACTTCGATTTTCACTGCGGCTTCTCGATCTCCAGCCCTCTGGACAACTTTACCACCCTGGTAAGGGATCTTTGTCCCTCTAGTATCTCAACACACAGAGACTGCAATAATGCAGGCAAATGAATATCAGAGTTTATATTAATATGAGCCAAATGCTCTGATTGGGTATTACAAATATGCGTGCAGAAGGCATGACTTTATCTCTCGACTGAGTAGGACTATGCTCATACACTGGGACAGACTCGATCTATGTATTGCTGCCACTTTAGGTTCACGCTGGCCGAGCCAGATCCCGCAGGCTTATCACAATACCCTAAGGACTGACAGAAAGACTTGAGCTTCAAAGAGAGGGAAGCTAGTCGACTCAAACTCACACTAACTTCGAATGCCTCAAATGAGAGACTCATCCTCCTTATATAAAAAATTTCAGAGGAGAGGCGTGATTGCGGTATATACAAGATATGACTCATGGCCCCATGTGTTGGCCACCACATACAATCACGAGAGGATCTCGTACCTTACAATCTTTATTAAAGCATATACATGACAGGGGAGTCACGCAAGATTCCCTGATCATATCGTTAACAGTAAGATTTGTGGGATCGTAAGATCTGACAAACTTTATTGACAACTAGTAATAATAAAGATGTGGGTCAATCCACACCAGAAGTCAGAGAAGTGCTCCGAGTCTTCATGATTACTATGAGAAGACTTGACACTTATCTACATATGTACATTGTTACACTGTGGAGTTGATATCGACAACCCACGGTAAACGGATAGCACCACTGTCGGCTATCTAGACATGAATTACAATCTATCAATCAAGAGACTTATCCCATTCATTGAAGTTAAAGTGATATGGGTCCTAATGTTGTGTGTAAACTTGCCGAAGAAGGATTGGTTCATTGTCTTCATCATCTTCAAGCATAAATTTTGTACGGAGAACCCAGGGATATTTTTTCTGAATGAAGATATATTTGAAGTCTTCTTCAGAATAAAGATCACTGATGGAGTCAAGTGGTCTATGCCATTGTGGAAACATTCTATCGGTTTCACTTACTTCTGGATTGACACCAACAGGATTCAGTCCAAACTTTTCCCACCATTCTATTATCCAGCTTGGCTCTTCAAATTCTTGAAACATGTGTGCAAACCTGATTTGAGTATAAAAGAATTTGAATCTACTTTTCCAAAGAAAAGCATTGAACCAAGTTGCTTTGTATTGGGCATAAGTTAGCCCATGTAGAACATTATCAGGATCCCCTTCTGGCCATTCTGCTATAGCTCTCACGTGATTGATCTGGAAAGATTGGTAAATTGGAGATCTGCACCAAGATCTAATTGCAGGTTCATACCACTGAGTCTCAGCAGTTCTGAGTCTTGTCAAGTCCCCTAGATCAATTAGCTTTTCTCTGCTTGTAGTGGTAATTGGCTGATGCATCTGACCCAAAATATGTTGTGGATGAAACATTCTAGTGGTTTCACTTACTTCTGGATTGACACCAACAGGATTCAGTCCAAACTTTTCCCACCATTCTATTAGCCAGCTTGGCTCTTCAAATTCTCGAAACATGTGTGCAAACCTGATTTGAGTATAAAAAAATTTGAATCTACTTTTCCAAAGAAAAGCATTGAACCAAGTTGCTTTGTATTGGGCATAAGTTAGCCCATGTAGAACATTATTAGGATCCCCTTCTAGCCATTCTGCTACAACTCTCATGTGATTGACCTGGAAAGAGTGGTATACTAGAGATCTGCACCAAGATCTAATTGCAGGTTCATACCACTGAGTCTCAGCAGTTCTGAGTCTTGTCAAATCCCCTAGATCAATTAGCTTTTCTCTACTTGTATTGGTAATTGGCTGATGCATCTGACCCAAAATGTGTTGTGGAGGAATCATTGTGGGATTAGTGTTCCTTGAAAATCCAGGGAGACCTAATTCCAATGTTTTTGAAGACCTTAGTTGCCATGTAGGATGCCAAAATGCTTTGAATGCAGAACAAGGAGTATTGTCAGCATAATAATGCTGCTCTGCTTTGCCTGTCTCTTTGTTGAATTGCTTTATAATGACAAGGAAATTCAAATAACCAACCTGCCAATATTAATCAGTTGTAAAATTTACTTTAATCACCTTCTAGGGCTGGTCTACCAGAGGTGGAATAGTAATGAAGTAACCAGGAATTTTATCAATGAAGCAAGATCCATGAGGAGATACCATAGATAAGAAAGGAGTTCCTAGGATACAATCAACTGGTGCTTCTCCAATGTGAAAGCGCATCCCTATGCTATATTCCTCAAGGAGTATATTTGCTCTGGGCACCTTATACTGCAAGTTTACATCTTTATTTCCCAACTCTGTGACACAAACAGAGCTAGGTCCCCAATATTTAGAGGGGATTCTATCTTTATGTAGGATATTAATATCTGACCCTGTATCAATAAGGGCAATCAAAGAAAAGATTTCCTGCAAAATTTCTATATGTATCTGTACATAGTATTTCTGATAGGAAATGGCCAACACCTGCATGTTAGAAAAATCTTCTATTGCTTATCTAGGCAGATCCTTTTTATTTGGCTCAATATCCAAATGAGAAGAGTGATGAGGACCATCCTCATAAGGAATGTCTTCAAGTGGTGGAGGAATGGAATCAAGTCTTTTTCTGAGCTCAAGAATTTCTTGCCGAGCCTAACTGTCTACTGGATAGGCATGTTCAATTTCTAACTGTAAAAATTCCATATTCCTTTTTAGATCTGCAACTTCCTTTTTTATCTTTGTGAGGTCAGAGGCCACATCAGAAAGAGATACCTCTTTGGGTTTAGGTTCTCTGTTGAACTTCATATATGTTTTTGTATTCTTTTCATAATAAGCCGCTAAGAAGAGAGGTGGCTTCCTTGCACTGGAACCTTGCCCCTTTTGTGCTGCTTTGACTGTTTTGATATAAGTATCTAATAGGGCAGCTTTCATATCTCCTTCTAGTAAGATTTTGATCTCTGCCAACATCTGAGCCTCAGTATCAGCATTTCCTTGGAGATTGTGCATGCAAACTTTGATCTTTTCCTTCAAAGGATTAATAAGGCTAGTAGAACTATTATCACTATTATTATTATCTGTACAAGTACACTAGAAACTATTTTCACAATTGCAGCTATTATGTACAACAAACTCCTCGTAAGAGGAAGACTCGTCTTCATAGAAGACAGATTCCTCAGATGAATAGCAGGAGGCTTGGAGAGGATGTGCTTCCAACTTTAGAGGATGGAATGGCCCTTGTGGACTGTTGTTTGTAGCATGAGAAGGATCTCCACAGCGATTGCAACCAAATCTGACTTGTCTTCTTTCTTCTGCAGGCTTTTTATCTTTGATTTCTTTAACTCTCTGTTCTAAGAGTATTCCTTTGCCTTTTCTGGCTGCATCATTATCAGGATAGTGATAAGCAGTATGCCCTTCTTTCCCACATATCCAACATTTTAACTTTTGTTTCAGCTCAGCTTTGTGAGTTTTTAGATGGATATCTTTGGGCTCATAGTAGTGGCTCCTGGGGTACCACTTATATCTTCCTTTATCATTTCTAGCCTTTTTATATTCTTTTCTCTTTTTTCTAGGCTTTAAGTCTGTATTATAGATACCATACTGTTCACAGACAGACTTTTGATCAGGCAAATAGGAAGATTTCGACACAKATTTCTGCATTTTGATGCTAGTGCAGAGTCCTAACAGGGCTTTGGTTACAATGGAGTAAATTTTTCCCCAAGTGTAGCTTTCATATGGGAGGGAGAAGATATTCTCAATCTTTAAATAATCTACAAATCTGCTTGGCAATGCTGCCATGTAAACTTGTTTCCACAGTAGATTTTTACTGTCCTTGACCTCAAATATTCTTTGAGTCCACTCTTTATGAAACTGTTCAAATTCAGACATCTTTCTACATTTCATATTCATTATGAAAGTTTCATGTTTATCAGAGATTTCAGTCTTTGTACCACACCAGTGTTCTAAGATAAGAGTGGTCAAAGCTCCAATCATATTATTCATAGGTGTGCCATATGAATGATATACCATGTCTCCTTGCTCATCTTTGAGTGTTTCTGACTCCATTTTTGCTATCATTAATGGGGAAGAAGTAAGTTCACACCATTTACTTAAGGATCCAGTGAAGCATTGGATAATGCTTTTACAGGATTCAACCTCTCCCTTGCCCTTCATACACATTATTTTATATGAAACAAACATTCTATCAATTACCTGTCTGATCTGGGCAACTGACAGATTGTCAACATTCCATTCTTGATACCATTCCTCGGCATAAGATAATCCTTCAGGAACTTTCCCTTTTCCAACTAGGTTAGGGGTAGCAGGCCTATGTGAGTGAGGAGGTATCTGTTCATAAGAGGGCTTTCGAATGCTTACTAGGGAATGTGGTTCTTCCGGAGTCTTTTTAGAGCTTTCTGGAGGAGGAGATTCAAGAGAAAAAAATAAAGAAAGTTTTTGTTTAGGGGTCACGCCAGAAGGGTTATATATAGGAGGTGAGAGTATAGACATATGAGATGGAGGACTGAGGAAAGAGTCAGGAATGGGTTTATCAACTTTTTTCTTATTTAGGTCTGTTAAAGTTTTCCCTATAGTAGACATAGCTAGACCTAAATCTTCTGCATTTTCTCTTTTCTCAGCTTTTATGTCAGTGACATTCGGCAGGACTTGATCTACTTTTTCATCAAAGTCATGGACCTTTGAATTGATCTGGTTTACAGCTTGGACTATTGTATTTGTTGTTACCTACAGGTCATCAAATTGCTCAGGCTTTATATTTTATTTAGGTTCAAGTACCTGAGATTCCATCCCTCTTAAGGCTGTATTGGTCCAGTTCAACTGTTCAGACATAGATTGAACTCTCTTATCTATGCCTGATAACTGGTTTCTAGTATCTATCAACAAAGGAGCTGCCTTGGCTGAGGTAGAACCACTTTCCAAGATAATGCTTTGAAAGGGCGGAAAGGTTGTTCTAGACTCAATAGTACTACCATCAGTAGTCTTCCATTTATGGCCAGGTGTACTGGAACCTTCACTAGTGACTTGGACAGCCAGGGATTGGACTGATTTCTTCCAAACATAGAAAGAAATCCAACAATTATTTTTCTCCATATAATCCTTCCATCTTGAGGCTAATATTTGTTTTTCTTGGGAAGGAGTGGAGATATGGAACTCATATGCCTCTGGATTAGTGAACAAGTCCCAGTTAGTCATTTTATTTATCCATTCTTCTGGGAACTGATCTTTAGGACATCCATCAATTACAGTTAAATATTTCATTATTTCCTCTATGGCTGGTTTCTTTATGTTAGTAGGCAGAGGATTGGAGAATCTACTTTCAGGTATGATAGTGTCGCACTGTTCTACATAACCTAAGACATATTTAGGAGCGTTTGGGAGTTCTGGAGCCTCTATAAAATTCTTTTAATCTAGGATCCGGAGTGGCTATTGAAGGCATGTAGTGTATCATTTGACATGAAGCAAATTCAGACATAGACAAAGTAGAGACAGACGACTATACAGTGTTCTCTACTGACCTGACACAAACATAATCCATTCGGACTATTTCTACTTTGACATAGAAAGGGAGGGCTTTGAGGTTTACTTTCTCTTTTAAACTGTTAGACAGAGAGAGTTCAACCAAGCTGCTGGCCTTTTCCCCAGGTCAAAGCTAGAAAGCTTCGAAAGGATTAACAGAGACACATAGACAGATATTTACGGATTAAAAAATGAAAATGAACAGATCGAGAGAGATGTTCTCATACCCGGGGCAAAAATGAGTGCATGGCTCTGATACCATTTGTAAGCAGGGGCTTCCTCTGACAGAGTGGAGCTGGAAATCTTCCAGATCGTAGAAGCTTGCTGAGATTTTACCGTGCTCTTTTTCACTGCTTGACTATGCACTTATTTCCCTTGCGATTGATCATCCACAAAACTTCTACTTCCTCCAGTATGAATCACACCCAAGGTCTATATGAAACTGAGCTAACTAGCTGTGTTGAGATTCTCACCTTCAACTATGCTTCCCTAGCGGCCTCCTTGCCTTAGCGGGTCTTACTTCAGTTTTCACTGCGGCTTCTCGGTCTCCATCCCTCTGGACAACTTTACCACCCTGGTAAGGGATCTTAGTCCCTCTAGTATCTCAACGCACAGAGACTGCAATAATGCAGGCAAATGAACACAAGTCTTCACAAGCGCATAAAAAAGTAAGAGTGCAGCACAAGATTGACAGAATTTATGGGGAAGATGATGAATATCAGAGTTTATATTAATATGAGCCAAATGCTCTGATCAGGTATTACAAATATGCGTGCAGAAGGCACGAATTTATCTCTCGACTGAGTAGGACTATGCTCATACACTGGGACAGACTCGATCTATGTATTGCTACCACTTTAGGTTCACGCTGGTCAAGCCAGATCGTGCAGGCTTATCACAATACCCTAAGGACTGACAAAAACAGAGCTAGGTCCCCAATACTTAGCATGGATTTTATCTTTATGTAGGAGATTAATATTTGACCCTGTATCAAAAGGGCAGTCAAAGAAAATATCTCCTGCAGAATTTCTATTTGAATCTGTACATAATACTTCTGATAAGAAACAGTCAAAACCTGCATATTAGAAAAGTCTTCTAGTGCTGATTTAGGCAGAGTTTATGCCTCTGGCTGATGATATATATGAGAAGGGTGATGATGACACTCCTCATCTGGAACATCTTCAAGAGGTGGAGGAATAGAGTCAAGTCTCCTTTTGAGCTCAAGAATTTCTTGACGAGCCCAACTGTCTACTGGATATGCATGTTCAAGTTCTAACTGAAGAAATTCTATATTCCTCTTTAGCTCTGCAATTTCTTTCTTTAGTATAGAGAGGTCAGAAACCATATCAGAAAGGGATAATTCTTGGGGCTTTGGTTCTCTGTTGAACCTCATATATGTCTTTGTATTCTTTTCATAGGAAGCATCTAAAAACCTCATGATTGATAGATTGTAATTCATGTCTAGATAGCCGACAATGGTGCTATCCATTTTCCGTGGGTTGTCGATATCAACTCCACAGTGTAACAATGTACATATGTAGATAAGTGTCAAGTTTTGTCATAGTAATCATGAAGACTCGGAGCACTTCTCCGACTTCTGGTGCGGATTGACCCACATCTTTATGATTACTAGTTGTCAATAAAGTTTGTCAGATCTTACGGTCCCACAAATCTTACTGTTAACGATATGATCAGGGAATCCTGCATGAATCCCCTGTCATGTCTATGCTTTAATAAAGATTGTAAGGTACGAGATCCTCTCGTGATTGTATGTGGTGGCCAACACATGGGGCCATGAGTCATATCTTGTATCTACCGCAATCACGCCTCTCCTCCGAAATTTGTTATATAAGGAGGATGAGTCTCTCATTTGAGGCATTCGAGGTTAGTGTGAGTTTGAGTCGACTAGCTTCCCTCTCTTTGAAGCTCGAGTCTTTCTGTCAGTCCTTAGGGTATTGTGATAAGCCTGCGCGATCTGGCTCGGCCAGCGTGAACCTAAAGTGGCAGTAATACATAGATCGAGTCTGTCCCAGTGTATTAGCATAGTCCTGCTCAGTCGAGAGATAAATTCGTGCCTTCTGCACACATATTTGTAATACCCGATCAAAGCATTTGTCTCATATTAATATAAACTCTGATATTCATCAGCTTCCGCATGAATTCTGTCAATCTTGTGCTGCACTCTTACTTTTCTATGTGCTTGTGAAGACTAGTGTTCATTTTCCTGCATTATTGCAGTCTCTGTGCGTTGAGATACTAGAGGGACTAACATCCCTTACCAGGGTGGTAAAGTTGTCCAGAGGGCTGGAGACTGAGAAGCCGCAGTGAAAACTGAAGTAAGACCCGCTAAGGCAAGGAGGCCGCTAGGGCATCATGGTTGAAGGTGAGAATCTCAACACAGCCAGTTAGCTCAGTTTCATATAGACCTTGGGTGTGATTCATACTGGAGGAAGTAGCAGTTTTGTGGATGATCAATGGCAAGGGAAATAAGCGCATAGTCAAGCAGTGAAGAAGAGCACGGTAAAATCTTAGCAAGCTTCAACGATCTGGAAGATTTCCAGCTCCACTCCATCGGAGGAAGCCCCTACTTACAAATGGTATCAGATCCATGCACTCATTTTTGCCTCGGGTATGAGAACATCTCTCTCGATCTGTTCGTTTTTGTTTTTTAATTTGTAAATATCTGTCTGTGTGTCTGTGTTAATCCTTTCGAAGCTTTCTAGCTTTGACCTGGGGAAAAGGCAAGCAGCTTGGTTGAACTCTCTCTGTCTAATAGTTTAAAAGAGAAAGTAAACCTCAAAGCCCTCCCTTTCTGTGTCAAAGTAGAAATAGTCCGAATGGATTCTGTCCATGTCAGGTAAGTAGAGAACACTGTACAGTCGTCTGTCTCTACTTTGTCTATGTCTGAATCTGCTTCATGTCAAATGATACACTATATGCCTTCAATAGCCACTCTGGATCCTAGATTAAAAGAATGTTATAGAGGCTCTAGAACTCCAAATGCTCCTAAATATGGCTTAGGTTATGTAGAACAGTGCGACACTATCATACCTGAAAGCAGATTCTCCAATTCTCTGCCTACTAACATAAAGAAACCAGCCATAGAGGAAATAATGAAATATTTAACTGTAATTGATGGCTGTCCTAAAGATCAGTTCCTAGAAGAATGGATAAAGAAAATGACTAACTGGGATCTGTTCACTAATCCAGAGGCGGATGAGTTCCATATCTCCACTCCTTCCCAAGAAAAACAAAGATTAGCCTCAAGATGGAAGGATTATATGGAGAAAAATAATTGTTGGATTTCTTTCTATGTTTGGAAGAAATCAGTCCAATCCCTGGCTGTCCAAGTCACTGGTGAAGGTTCCAGTACAGCTGGCCATAAATGGAAGACTACTGATGGTAGTACTATTGAGTCTAGAACAACCTTTTCGCCCTTTCAAAGCATTATCTTGGAAAGTGGTTATACCTCAGCCAAGGCAGCTCCTTTGTTGATAGATACTGGAAACCAGTTATTAGGCATAGATAAGAGAGTTCAAGCTGTGTCTGAACAGTTGAACTGGACCAATACAGCCTTAAGAGGGATGGCATCTTAGGTACTTGAACCTAAAGAAAATATAAAGCCYGAGCAATTTGATGACCTGCAGGTAACAACAAATACAGTAGTCCAGGCTGTAAACCAGATCAATTCAAAGGTCCATGACCTTGATGAAAAAGTAGATCAAGTCCTGCAGAATGTCATTGACATAAAAGCTGATAAAAGAGAAAATGCAGAAGATTTAGGTCTAGCTCTGTCTACTATAGGGAAAACTTTAACAGGCCTAAATAAGAAAAAAGTTGATAAACCCATTCCTGACTCTTTTCTCAGTCCTCCATCTCATATGTCTATACTCTCACCTCCTGTATATAACTCTTCTGGTGTGACCCCTAAACAAAAGTTTTCTTTATTTTTTTCTCCTGAATCTCCTCCTCCAGAAAGCTCTAAAAAGACTCTGGAAGAACCACATTCCCTAGTAAGCATTTGAAAGCCCTCTTATGAACAGATACCTCCTCACTCACATAGGCCTGCTGCCCATGACCTAGTTGGAAAAGGGAAAGTTCCTGAAGGATTATCTTATGCCGAGGAATGGTATCAAGAATGGAATGTTGACAATCTGTCAGCTGCCTAGATCAGACAGGTAATTGATAGAATGTTTGTTTCATATAAAATAATGTGTATGAAGGGCAAGGGAGAGGTTGAAGCCTGTAAAAGCATTATCCAATGCTTCACTGGATCCCTAAGTAAATGGTGGGAACTTACTTCTTCCCCATTAATGATAGCAAAAATGGAGTCAGAAACACTCAA
>JASDQU010014858.1:297517-331940 GCA_032191745.1 Picea mariana
GAGCAATTTGATGACCTGCAGGTAACAACAAATACAGTAGTCCAGGCTGTAAACCAGATCAATTCAAAGGTCCATGACCTTGATGAAAAAGTAGATCAAGTCCTGCAGAATGTCATTGACATAAAAGCTGATAAAAGAGAAAATGCAGAAGATTTAGGTCTAGCTCTGTCTACTATAGGGAAAACTTTAACAGGCCTAAATAAGAAAAAAGTTGATAAACCCATTCCTGACTCTTTTCTCAGTCCTCCATCTCATATGTCTATACTCTCACCTCCTGTATATAACTCTTCTGGTGTGACCCCTAAACAAAAGTTTTCTTTATTTTTTTCTCCTGAATCTCCTCCTCCAGAAAGCTCTAAAAAGACTCTGGAAGAACCACATTCCCTAGTAAGCATTTGAAAGCCCTCTTATGAACAGATACCTCCTCACTCACATAGGCCTGCTGCCCATGACCTAGTTGGAAAAGGGAAAGTTCCTGAAGGATTATCTTATGCCGAGGAATGGTATCAAGAATGGAATGTTGACAATCTGTCAGCTGCCTAGATCAGACAGGTAATTGATAGAATGTTTGTTTCATATAAAATAATGTGTATGAAGGGCAAGGGAGAGGTTGAAGCCTGTAAAAGCATTATCCAATGCTTCACTGGATCCCTAAGTAAATGGTGGGAACTTACTTCTTCCCCATTAATGATAGCAAAAATGGAGTCAGAAACACTCAARGATGAGCAAGGAGATGTGATATATCATTCAGATGGCACACCTATGAATAATATGATTGGAGCTTTGACCACTCTTATCTTAGAACACTAGTGTGGTACAGAGACTGAAATCTCTGATAAAAATGAAACTGTCTTAATGAATATGAAATGTAGAAAGATGTCTGAATTTGAACAGTTTCATAAAGAGTGGACTCAAAGAATATTTGAGGTCAAGGACAGTAAAAATCTACTGTGGAAACAAGTTTACATGGCAGCATTGCCAAGCAGATTTGTAGATTATTTAAAGATTGAGAATATCTTCTCCCTCCCATATGAAAGCTACACTTGGGGAGAAATTTACTCCATTGTAACCAAAGCCCTGTTAGGACTCTGCACTAGCATCAAAATGCAGAAATCTGTGTCTAAATCTTCCTATTTGCCTGATCAAAATTCTGTCTGTGAATAGTATGGTATCTATAATATAGACTTAAAGCCTAGAAAAAAGAGAAAAGAAAATAAAAAGGCCAGAAATGATAAAGGAAGATATAAGTGGTACCTCAGGAGCCACTACTATGAGCCCAAAGATATCCATCTAAAAACTCATAAAGCTGAGCTGAAACAAAAGTTAAAATGTTGGATATGTGGGGAAGAAGGGCATACTGCTTATCACTGTCCTGATAATGATGCAGCCAGAAAAGGCAAAGGAAAACTCTCAGAACAGAGAGTTAAAGAATTCAAAGATAAAAAGGCTACAAAAGAAAGAAGACAAGTCAGATTTGGTTGCAATCGTTGTGGAGATCCTTCTCATGATACAAACAACTGTCCACAAGGGCCATTCCATCCTCTAAAGTTGGAAGCACATCCTCTCCAATCCTCCTGCTATTCGTCTGAGGAATCTGGCTTCTCTGAAGACGAGTCTTCCTCTTACGAGGAGTTTGTTGTACATAATAGCTGCAATTGTGAAAATAGTTTCCAGTGTACTTGTAAAGATAATAATAATAGTGATAATAGTTCTACTAGCCTTATTAATCCTTTGAAGGAAAAGCTCAAAGCCTGCATGCACAATATCCAAGGAAATGCTGATACTGAGGCTCAGATGTTGGCACAGATCAAAATCTTACCAGAAGGAGATATGAAAGCTACCCTGTTAGATACTTATATCAAAACAGTCAAAGCAGCACAAAAGGGGAAAGGTTCCAGTGCAAGGAAGCCACCTCTGTTCTTAGAGGCTTCCTATGAAAAGAATACAAAAACATATATGAAGTTCAACAGAGAACCTAAACTCCAAGAGGTATCTCTTTCTGATGTGGCCTCTGACCTCACAAAGATAAAAAAGGAAGTTGCAGATCTAAAAAGGAATATGGAATTTTTACAGTTAGAAATTGAACATGCCTATCCAGTAGACAGTTGGGCTCGGCAAGAAATTCTTGAGCTAAGAAAAAGACTTGATTCCATTCCTCCACCACTTGAAGACATTCCTTATGAGGATGGTCCTCATCACTCTTCTCATTTGGATATTGAGCCAAATAAAAAGGATCTGCCTAGATCAGCAATAGAAGATTTTTCTAACATGCAGGCGTTGACCGTTTCCTATCAGAAATACTATGTACAGATACATATAGAAATTTTGCAGGAAATCTTTTCTTTGACTGCCCTTATTGATACAGGGTCAGATATTAATATCCTGCATAAAGATAGAATCCCCTCTAAATATTGGGGACCTAGCTCTGTTTGTGTCATAGGGTTGGGAAATAAAGATGTAAACTTGCAGTATGAGGTGCCCAGAGCAAATATTCTCCTTTAGGAATATAGCATAGGGATGCGCTTTCACATTGGAGAAGCACCGGTTGATTGTATCCTAGGAACTCCTTTCTTATCTATGGTATCTCCTCATGGATCTTGCTTCATTGATAAAAGTCCTGGTTACTTCATTACTATTCCACCTCTGGCAGACCAGCCCCAGAAGGTGATTAAAGTAAAGTTGACTACTGATCAATATTGGCAGGTTGGTTATTTAAATTGCCTTGTCATTATAAAGCAATTCAACAAAGAGACAGACAAAGCAGAGCAGCATTATTATGCTGACAATACTCCTTGGTCTGCATTTAAAGCATTTTGGTATCCTACATGGCAGCTAAGGTCTTCAGAAACATTGGAATTAGGTCTCCCTGGATTTTCAAGGAACACTAATCCCACAGTGATTCCTCCACAGCGCATTTTGGGTCAGATGCATCATCCAATTACCAGTACAAGCAGAGAAAAGCTAATTGATCTAGAGGATTTGACAAGACTCAGAACTACTGAGACTCAGTGGTATGAACCTGCAATTAGATCTTGGTGCAGATCTCCAGTATACCACTCTTTTCAGATCAATCACATGAGAGCTGTAGCAGAATGGCCAGAAGGGGATCCTGATAATGTTCTACATGGGATAACTTATGCCCAATACAAAACAACTTGGTTTAATGCTTTTCTTTGGAAAAGTAGATTCGAATTCTTTTATACTCAAATCAGGTTTGCACACATGTTTCGAGAATTTGAAGAGCCAAGCTGGCTAATAGAATGGTGGGAAAAGTTTGGACTGAATCCTGTTGGTGTCAATCCAGAAGTAAGTGAAACCGCTAGAATGTTTCCACAATGGCATAGACCACTCGACTCCATCAGTGATCTTTATTCTGAAGAAGTCTTCAAACATATCTTCATTCAGGAAAAATATCCCTGGGTTCTCCGTACAAAATTTATGCTTGAAGATGATGAAGACAATGAACCACTCCTTCTTCGGCAAGTTTACACACAGCATTGGGACCCATATCACTTTAAATTCAATCAATGGGATAGTTATTGCCAATAGTACCACCACCGTCGTTCATAGCTGTTCTACCCATTATAGCATAGTTCAATAGTCTTGTCACGAGGCCGACCAATGAATCCAATGGTAAGTGTTGTGCCATAGTTTTAATCCATTAACATTCAATGTGAAACCACTACCAAGTATTTAACCATTCGCCAATGTATTGTAACAGTTCATATCAATAGTTTAACCAATGTGCCGATGGGTGTTCATATAATCAACATACCAATAGTTATGAAACATAAACATAGGCATTGTATTAAAAAGATATATATGAAATATTTAACCATAACACCTATGTATTTTCATAAAACCAAAGGTCAAGTAGTTCAAATAACATATAAATCCAAGAGCCAATGTATTACAAATTCAATGAAACCAAGTCCCAAAATCAATCGAAGCATGATTACTGATCAAAAGATCTTGCCAATTGGATAATGATAAGTGCAATCTAAGTGCAATAGACATTTTGACAAGAAGAATCATGACAGTTCAAATAATGATTTCAATGCGACTTCGAAAGACTTAAGTTTTCACGCTTACATTCGTGAAAACAAAATGAAGGTAAACGTGCAAATGTCACAAAAGAAATAAAAATGTCGTTTATTTAAAAATTGCGACGAAAAATTGGTGTTTGTAAAACATGGGTGTAGGCAGCTTATAAGACAGTGGAAAAATGCAGGTTGGCTGCCAACAGGTTGCAGAGAAACGTATCGAAGGAATACATATGTAATGGGTCAATTACATACTTAATGAGTTCATAGAAGAGTTCTTAGTGGCCCAAAACCTTGGTAAAGACTTCCACTATTATTGGAATATTCTACTTATTGATATGATTCTATGAAGGCCTCCTCTCGGCCATGAGAATTCTACAAAGGGTGCACTAGATTTAATTACACATATGTTTCTTTCATTGCATTTCAATAAGGCCCGTGACATAAAGAATGAAAATAATAGATCCTTTCATAAATGGTACACTCGTCTCATCTAAGTTTCAAACTCACAATTTCTCATCCCACGCAATGTCATGGACATGTATGAACACTTTTTTATTTGAATGAAATTTTCATAACATGTATATCTATCCCAGTGATGATTGGGGAGCTGCAACATCCATGATCCCATTCTACATTAAAAAATAAGATATTCAACAGGGTGTTTTGGAAGGGCTTCAGCACCTGAATTCAACCCTTGAGGACAAGAAGGACACCATTCAGATACACACCAAATCAAATCAGGATATAAGGCGCATCAAGGCTACATGAAAAAATAAAAAAGGAATGTCCCAAGTAGCCGAGATAATTGAGGAAAAGGAGGCTCTAAAACAAAAAAGGACTCTCATTACAACTTCCAATGTCCCTCTCCATTTTGAGTCTAGTTCAAAACCTGAGAATGAAGATTAGATGCCCACTTCCTTCCCGGACATCAATGCTAACCCCATTATTAAATAATTCCCAGTGCAAACTATGCAAACACTCGTATGATCCACACATGCAAGAAAAAAAATACAATATACAAGCAAGGATAAAGGGTCAGCAACTGACATTGTAGCACATGGTTAAGGAAAACTTGCCCCTGGCACCCCAGGTCTCATCAAGGACCTTAGAGGTCAACTCATGTTATATCAAAAGATACAAAAAAATTCAATAAACTTTGTCAACATCTCATTGTTGTGTTTTCCTTTGATGACACCCCTCCAGAACTACAATACCACACTGCTAGTAGCGGTAATTAGGTATGGGCACTAAAATTCAACCCATCGGCAGTTGTTTATTTTGATGTGGCCACTACAAGAATTTGATTTAGTTTCAGTACCCACCTTAGTTGTGCAAAACTACATTACCACTCTTATAGTAGAGTTAGGATAATGATACCAAACACTTAGTTTGGCTCACGAGCAACTTTAGCAGCAACATCAATTATATCTCACTGCACATGATGAGACACACATGCAATATCAATGCTCATCAAGCCTTGAAAGCATTGTATGAAACTAAAGTATATGCACACATTGAGACAAAATCTCATCACGATGCAACCACTACTTCTCGGAAAGAGATCCCGAGCTCAATCGATGAAATGTGCATGCAATTTTCTAGAATAGCGGACAAGGTCTTGGATGTATCCATGTTTCAGAAAATTCACATAGTCAAAGTGCACTTCTAGGTGTGGGAGTCAAAGAACCTCGAGATTTGTGAGAAGGCACAGTGGTACACCAAAGGATACATAATTATGGTGAAATATCACCATAGTTGAAGTCGCACTCCAAGAAGGCCAAGCATGGATAAAGGACTTTTCAGGGATAGTCGAGTATAGTTTCACACTTTCAAATCATCTCCAGAATCCCATGAGATTGGAACCAGTGATGAACAGATATGTGTTACAAAAACAAAGGTTGCCTTGCAGAAAGAAAACTGACATCATTAACCCGTAGTGAGCGTCAATCTGTGATGATATCCATCACCAACAAGAAAAGAGAAATTACTACAATTCAAGGGGAACAAAAAACCATCTTAGGAATTTCCGATGAAGTGGTCGATAAGGCCCAAATATTTTATACACATCTTGCAACAACACATTCGTGGCCGCTCCTATGCTTGAAAAGATGGATCTTATTAATCTCCAATCCCCACAGGTTACAACACATGAAAATATGAGTTCATCCATCTTAATCATAGGCTAGATGAAAAATTTGATTTGTTTGATATCCAATTCCTTGTGTTCCTCCAAGAAATCATGAATATAGTCCCATCTATTTCCTCATGCACACCATGAATAATGTCATTGGATTGAGGACAAACCAAATAATAGTGTTGGGGGCATGGTGGCACTGAAGGTTTTGAGTAAGTTGCGTGTGCAGATATCTCAGCTTGTGTGCACATCCTTTTTGCATTCGCATATTAGTAGTTGCATGATATGAGGTAGGAACACACACCAATCGAATATTGTACTATGTGCAGAAGATCTGAAAGATACCATGTGCAAGTCAAATCAAAAGAAGATCTTCGGGAATACTCTCGGGTAATGAACAAAGACAACATGAAAGATCGTGGGGAAAATGATGGTTAAGTTGGAAATTTTGTTAGGATTTCCATACCCTAAGGAGGTTACATGGATTTCATATGGATAGAATAAGCATGCAGAACTGGCCATCGCTCAAGAGAGTAGAGTAGAGAAGAAAAGAGAGCAGTCCAGTTTTGGAAAAAGAGAGAGTATGTTTGAGTTTTATAATAGTCCGGTCCAAGTTTTGAATGGAGCTAGTCTAATTTTTGTAAGAGTCCTCTGTAAGTATAGAAAAAATTCATGTTTAGAGTATGTATTGTCATTAGTTAGTAGGAAAGATCATGAGAAGAGAGTGCATGACACAATGTAATTTTTTTTTCTGTAGAATGAAACATAGTGCATAGAGCGCAATTTCCTATGTAATATGAAGTTGGTTTGGTATGCATTCCGAGGAATAATGGAGATAATATAAAGTTGAATTTGTCTCTATTAATGAATATATATTTTTTGAGTTAAATGGATGGTTGTGTTAATGATTTGTGTAGTTACTATGTTAATGGATCATTATTAAATGAATGAATGATAGCATGAGTGGCTTCCTTGTCTACTTTATCACTTCATATCCAACACAAGACCAAATGCTCTTTATGATTCTCACAATGTCTCGAGTGAGACCTTCTTTGGTATTAAACTAAATATTGATATGTCGTTGCCTTGTTGGTCAAGTCTTGATCAACCCTAGGTCATCAACCCCCTAATGTTAGGAAGGATGCATGTAATCCAATCGACAATATAACTTCTATTTATGGAAAATTTGTATAGCTAAAAAAAACATGTTCTTCTAATAATAGTCTAATACATTTCCTTTAAAATATAATGCATATGTTTACAAGTGTTAATATGTTAGTTTAGTGTTTAATTAACAAAATTTCTTTCAACAAATTTGCTTAATTGTAGATAATAATTATCTCGTGAGCTACCCATTTTTTTTCATGGTAATTTTGTATATTTAAAAAATTACTAAAGTCTCTGAGGCCCTAAAATTATGTATGTATGTATGTATGTATACAGGCTAGTGACGGTCTCTCATGATGCATTAGAAGTGTTAGGACATAGAATAAAAGTTTCAAAAAAATATTATATTTTAATTACATTAGTCTTAGTTTAACTTTTCCTTGGAATAGAAAAACAATTTGTTCCTTAGTAAATATTTAATTTTTTTCTAATTCAAAATAAGTATTAGTCTTTATTTTTATTTTTATTTTTATGTAAATATAGTTTGTTATATAATTATTTGTAAATAGATTATTATTTATTAAATTAGGAATTTGTAAATATATAGTTTTACGAATTAATTTTAGAAATATATATATATATATGTGTGTGTGTGTGTGTGTGTGTGTGTGTGTGTGTGTGTGTGTGTGTAGCTATATGGTGATAGGGCATGTGTAATCTGGTTTGTTGATCAAAAGGCGAGTGCAATAATGGTTTGCACATTTTAAAAATGAGCGAAGTTTAATCGAAGTGATCCTGCGTGCAGTGGCATGACAAGGAATACCACATGTGTGAAGTGCGAAAGATCAGGTCACGACGTGACTGACGAAACCACTCTTAAAACTACTCATCACATCACGTGCAGTGTAAAAAAGTAAACATGCTTACTATTTTCGAAAACTGTCGGTGTCAGGTAAGTAATTATGTTTTTTATTTAGTTTAGTTTATGTAAATAATCTTATTTTGTTTGCTTAATCATATTTAGGTTTAAATAATACAAAATATCAAAAAATATCTTTTGTTTTTATTTTTTCATTGGCCTTTGACTGTCACTGTTACAAGCACAAAACTCTTCGTCAGATAATAGTTTTTAACAAAAACCTCACCAACAAAACAAAGGGTTTTAGTCAGTCATACCCCCAAGTAAGAGATAAAGGCATTTATTTCCTTATTCCTGTTAGCAAAATGTTGAAATCATCAGTCTCAAATGAGTCAAAAACCCTATTGAGCATAGAGACCTTTCTAGAGGAAAAAGATTTCCATATTTTTTATCCTAAAGTTTCTTTCGATCTATATGAGCTACATAATCAATCCCAAACTAGGTATACGCAATCGAATGACTCTTTTAACATTTGGGGTTTGAACTTGGCTCAATTGTTGGTTCTACAAGTCTATAATTTCCCAAAATTTGTACATTGGTGTGCTCAAAGATATATTGCATCCAAGAGAAGCCTAGTAAACAAGAATGGAACTATATTATTTGATATCATGAATGATTTTATTTCTCAGATGATTAGGGTTTCAAAATTCAAATATGGTCAAGTTATTAATGAAGAAACCTTAGTCATTATTTTTAATCATTTAAGCATCCAAGAACACTAGTTGTTTGTTCAATCTTTGATGAAAGATAACATTGGTATCTCTTGTGATCTAAAGACCTACAAAACCAGTATTCTCACACCGGATGTACAATAATTTGTTTGTATGATATGATCAATCTTTGGTTATGACTCTGATAAAATTGTTGACAATATTATTTTAGGGTTTATGAGAGCAATTTTCCCTCCTACCACATGAATGATGGCTAGATTTTGCATTGCATAATTTGTTTCAAAGTCTATTCATGAACAACTTAAGGATTTTCCTTTAAACATATATTTTTATTTCCAAACGTATTTGGTTTACCTAGAGACTGCAAATGAAGTTGGAGAACTTGCATCAGTTATTCATTGGACTCCCCTAGTAAGAATTTAACCTTAAAATGTGGGTTTTTCTATTTATATAAATTCATTCATGTCTATAGTTTATACTCTTTTTCATGAGCAGAGTCCCCACAAAATTTTCCCAACAATTAAAAAGTTGTTGCATGAATCCTTAGAAACTCAATTAGGATATTGGTTCTTTTTCAAAGAACATACAAAGAAAATAATGTATGGTGCATAGGTTAAACCTTTTAAACTTCCAAGTTTCTTAACCATGAGATTTTTTGCTTTAGAATTCATAAGGCAAAGTCTTAATATTGATGAGGTTCATTTTATTCCCAAAAGAAAAAATAGTAACTTTAAACCCTAAAGGGAGATTGGAACTTTTATTGTGCATAGAAGGTTATCATTGCAGGTGCTGGAAACAATGTTACAAGAATTGGGTCTTGAAAAATGAAAAACTTGGAAATATGACCCTTTAGGGGTTATTAAGAACGAAAGGTTGGACCTTGATATTTCATTATGTAAGCATCAAATGTTATTACCCAAGGGGGGAATATATATATTCCTAAATGTATATTATATGACCCCAAGGGGGGGCATATATGGTCCTAAATGTACATGTAATGTGTAAATACATATGTAGTAGGGTCGACCTAGTGATAAAGGGGCCTCATGTGCAAGTGTGAATAGCTATATATAAGAGATCATGTATTCATTATTGATATGATAATTGTGAAGTATGAAATGTATTTGGTTATTTGTAGCGGGTTCCCCTATTCTTTAAGGAGTTATTGTGTAACTTATCTATATTGAAATTGTGCTCCACGTTGACATTTTGTACATGGTGTGTACTTCTATTATTTTATGATATTTTGAGATATAAAGTAAGGTATCTAATCTTGATAAATATTACTTTAATTTCAATACTAGGAATATGAAATGTGTATCTAAGTTATGAAATAGATTAAGGAATAATAAATAAATATGCAGATGTAGGTCGTATTCTGCTCACAACATAATAGAGGTAAGTCTATACCTGAATAAATGTTCAATAGATAAAATACAATAGAAGTAGTACTAAATTGAAACCATTCATAACTTAATCACAATACTTTGAAGAAGAAGAATTATGATAACATGATAAACAAAACTAGCTATCGATTCATCAATAATTATTAATTCTTTAAAAGTTTTAGTATGAATCTTGGATGGACCAACTTCAAATTCCGATGTTACTAGTTTAGGCTCAACAATACTAATTTTTATTTTAGAATAAGTAATATTAGATTGAATAGTGTTGGGATGATAAACCTTACCTGCTAATGCATAAGTTTGTCTTTAATACCCCTTAGGCTTTAGTACATTTTTTGGATTTGAAACAGGTGTAATTTATTTTTTTGTCTAGGTTCTGCTTGATATTATTTATCTCGAATGCTAGCATTGAAGAAGTGAATTTTCCAACAAAAATAAGTAGGTCCTCGAGAGTGTAGAGTTTCCATGTGAATTGTTGAAGAGCCTTTTGATGTCTTATTTATGTTCACCCTACGAAATTAGATCTAATATTGGTCATACCCCAGGGAAAATGTTATTTCAATTCCTCTCCTTGACAATGACACGAAAAATATGTTGTTCCTGATATTTGTTCTAGACTCATAGAACAATGTTAGGAATCTCAATGTAATGATAATTATTGATATTTATTTTCTTTCTATGAATAAGAATAAAATTTCAATAATATAATAATCATAAATATAGAGGAAATGTCTCTTTCTTTAAGTCTTTATAAATAATCAAGAGATGAAAAGAAGAATGCAAGAAAAAAAAATTGAGATATAAAGTAAGGTATCTAATCTTGATAACTCTTACTTTAATTTCAATACTAGGAATATGAAATGTGAATCTAAGTTATGAAACAAATTAATGAATAATAAACAAATATGAAGATGTATGTCTTATTTTTCTCATAATATAATAGAGGAAAGTATATACCAGAATAAATGTTCAATAGATAAAATACATTAGAATTAGTACTAAATTGCAACCATTCATAACTTAAACATAATAATTTGAAGAAGAATAATTATGATAACATGAGAAACAACACATAGAAAGAACACAACTCAAAGAAATGAGAAACATAACATGTATTTCTATAGAAAATTGATCTCCTTTTTGGAAATTCTTCAATTACATACAAGGTTGAGAAGTCCCTCTTCCATTCTTCAATTTTTCTTTTATAGATACAAAGCATGTAACCAAATTGGTTACATTTTCCTAGTCTTAAGTGAAAATTACAAAAAGTAGACAAACTAAATCCCAAAACTTAAGGAACATATTTGGAATCCCTGATCTTTCTCCATGTTGTTGGCCATGTCATTGGAGTTGTGCAAATTGCTGCCATTCTTGATTCGAAGGATATTTTCATGATGCCATTCTTCTATAAGCTTTCTCCAGCTCGGTACATGCTTCATACATTGGAGTAGTTTGGAATATATTTCTCAAATGCCACAATAAAAAGAAGTCAACATCTAAAAGATAAAAAATGGTTTGACCTTTTAATATCCCAGTAACTCATTTGAATGTATTTACATTTTCCCTTGTAGAGAAAGAAAATAACATTTTTACCATAGTATTCAGGTAATGTTATTTCCACTCTCTTTTCATAATGAGATTTATACTATTTCACATTTCTTTGAAGGTGAATAAATTTACTTTGAACTTGTTGAATTAAGTTCCTTTTGGTAAGAACCATTTCAAAATCCATAATTGTACTTGTTCTATATTTAAATCCAATTTGGTTTAATTCCTCTTTTGTCTTGGAGTTAAGAACTCTATTGATTTTTTTGGCAACTTGAGGCTTGTCTCATAATTATTGTTCACTCTTTACAATATATATTTCAACCTTCTTGACTATGTTAACCTCTTATTCCATTATTATAAATAATTTCCACATATTATTCACCTGTTCCATAATTTTATCCCAAATTATATGGCATTCTCCCATTAAATAGGTTTTTCCATAAATCTTGTTCTTCAATGTATCATAATCTTTCTGCAATTTTTCTTTTGATCCTTATATCTCTTTGAGTCTTTGAGTTGTCTTTCCTTTTCCCAAATATGCTTTGTGAAAAGATTGATGTCAGTTTCATAAGTTGAAACCACCCTTCTTGATTCATTTAGCTCAATCCTTTTAGCATTTAGATTAGTCAATTCCCTTGCTAATTCCTCTGAACTACCTGCAAATGTTCCATATGAAGATGATGAGGGTATTCCTTGTTTAGTACTTGTATTTGTTGTTGTAGAGATAAAAGTTGTTATTATTACTTTGTGTTTTTATTACTTTAAGGAAGGTGTCATTGTAAGTTTTAAACCTGTGAAGTAAAGCAATGCATATATATTCTTAAGCAATACAGAAATTAATCAATGGCTCATACACAGAATACACAGAGATCTTTACCGGAAACCCTCAACCGAGAAAACCTTTCTTTTTCATTATATCAAATTTCACCATTCGCCATACAATATATACAATGTTTTTAGGTATTCCGTAGATACCAAAACTCTAATCCCTTAATCCGAGATTAATTTACAAATCCGCTAAAAATAGCAAAAACCACCCAAAAAAAAAAAATTTCGGGGCGTTGCCCCTAACCCCTCGGCCCCGGGCTACGCCCGGTGCCAAACGCTGCGCGTAACCAGGGGGGGGCATACCTGCCCCCCCCCTTGGACCCCCCTAGGAAAGCGCCCGGCGCACACGGCAAAGCCACAGGTGAAGGGATCGTCAGACGCAGTCGTCGTATCTGACGCACCCACACACACACACATGCAAAGAATATAACACATACCCAACAGTCATTACATTGTAGGTATTGTTAGAGTTGCATCATTTGAATTTTGGATAATATAACATGTAAAGTAATATTTAATGATATTTTTGTGCTGATTTAAGCTAAGTTATATGTAAAGGTGGTTTTATTAGTAGGTGTTATTTGTGGATTTTACAAATAGATCAAATCATTTTGCTAAATTCAATTAACAATAACACATTGTTTATTTATTATCATTTTTAAAAAATGGTAAAAGTAGGAAGAATGTACTTAGTTAAGTTATAGTCTAAAGGTGTCACTAATTAGTCTTTTCTAGTGAAGGAAAATCACATCATTGGCTTGAAATGTGGAAAGAATTATTTTGGATTCTTGGAATTGAAAATATCACATGTTAACATTGTAGTAGGGGTATTTGATGGTGTTGTGATCTAGTTGGCGATTGGTAGCCACCCACCTATTCCAACTGGCTCCTCTTGTCCATTTTTAGTTCAACGCATTCTTTTGTACTTCTTTGTAATTGTGGGTTCTACACTTCTGGGGTTGTCTGAAGCCCTACACATATTCTAGGTGGATATTGGTGGCCTCTCACCTAATCCAACTATATTATTTTGTATGTTTTCATGTCAACACATCTTGTTGTACTTCCAGGGCCATTTTAGAGGCCTAAACAATGTTTTTTTTGGTTCACCACAGTCAAACTATAGATGGAGTCAAAGTTTGACTGCGGAATGTGTAGTTCTCTAAAAGAACTTTCCAGCAGGATATCATGCACCTTAAAAGGAGGTCGTATGAAAACGTTACTACCCCAGAAAGTTGAGGTATCAACTTAGCCATAGGGGCCCACATGAATTTTGACGTTTCACCTCCTAGGGTTAGGTTTTTGGATGTCTAGGTTTTTGGAATTCATGAGTAATATAAAAAAGGCCTCTAGAGCCTCATTGTAATTCATTATTCTCAAACGAATCCATGTAGCAGCCACATCTCTTCTCAAATATAGCTACCACCATTCAATCAAGTGTTTTAGTTCTGCAGTTTTACAGATTCAGCCTATTTCATTATTCAATAGAAGATATTGTTCACTAGATATTTCTGTTATTCTTCATATCTCTATGTATATTGTATTCAATATGTTAATCACTTCATTCCAATCATAAATATGGATTAGTGGTATCATAGTGGTCTTCGCTTCATTTTCTTTTCTCCATTCATTTCCCCAACAAGATTTGGGTACAAGAAGTTGGGACTCGAACCAATCGATCCATTGCAAGATCTGTCGCATCGATCCTGACAACAACCCATGGGGGACGAAAAGAATATGATGGGGCAGGATATCCTATTAAAATGTTTCTTGAGGAATCCCTCACACAAAAAAGGAATGAAATGATGGACAACTTCATGGAGATCCTTCGACGAATGCCCACAAGAGAAGCATATTCATCAAGCGACCATGCAACCCCCTTCAAGGTACACATAAATTTTGATATTCCATTATTTGAAGGACTGATAGATGCAGATGCTATAGATAAATGGTTGAATTTTATCGAAGGGTATTTTTCAGTCCACAATTTTTCTGATAGGGAAAAGATAACTTTTTCACTCCTCAAGGTTGTTCCCCATGTTAAAGACTAGTGGGATACTTACTTTGAGAAAATGGTTGTAGAGGAATCTATAATGTTTGTGGTGGACCCTACATGGGATTCCTTCCGGGATGCCATTAAAGAACAATACTACCCTATTGGAAGCTACGAGGACCAGTACACTAGATGGACCACCCTACGTCAAGAAAGGGACCAGACAGTACCAGTTTTCACCAATATTTTCCATACCATGCACACCAAATTGGGTATCAAAGACTCTAATAGTCATATGGTGCTCAAATACCATGACTGTTTGCACAGATACATTCAAATAGAAATGGATTTTCTAGACATCGCCTCATTGGGCACAACTTATAGAAATTTAAGAAGAAAATGTGAGTTTGGATTTTCAAACCCCTCACAAACTGAAGTAGGGAAAAGGAAACCCCAACCCACATAGTAAGGGACCAAATCAAGATGATCATCCTCAGGAAAACCAGTCCAAGTCATAACACAAGAAGGACAATGAGAAGACAAAGAAGGACATGGGAAAATGGTGTGATTACCATAAAATTCCTTGGCACAACACTGAAGAATGCCGTTCCAAGTAGTCACTCATGGACAAACTGAAGGCTCCTGAGTCAGAGGCCGATTCTAATTCTGAATAAAATCTTGAAGGAGGGGATCAGATTATCGATGTTGAAACCATTGCCACTATCATTACCACCAAAGTTTGTCTAAGCGAACTAGAAGAACCAAAGGAAGAGGAACACCTCTTTTGCATATGTGGGTAAAGGGGGATCCACTTCATTTCATTGTCGATAGAGGTAGTCAGAAGAACTTGATTTATATAGAGTTCATCAAGCGGTTAGACTTTCCCTACACCATCGACTGTCTTTGCCAAGGAAAATAACAGTGTCATTTTCCCTACGACATCAAGCCCTTCAAAGATGAGGTACTATGTGATATTGCTCCCCTTGAATTTTTTGATGTTCTTTTAGGAAAACCATATTTGTGGAAGTGACATGCTTTGCTTGAGTCTAGACTCCGCAGTTTTATTATTACTTTGGGTAGACAATCATACAGGATAGAAGACATAGCGTCGCCTACTGTTATTTCTTTAATCTCTACTAAGAAATGAAGTAAGGTCATTTCAAAGACCAAGAATTTCATCTTCTTTGTAATCCGTGATCACAGTAAGAAAAATGTCGTCACCACATCCATGGCCTCCACATAGAGCCTCTCTATGTAGTAGAAGAAAGTGGGTGAGATCTTGTAATAATACATATACATCTTCTCCTCATCTACAAGGGTACCAAAACACTACCAAGTTAAGCATCCAATTGATTTGACCCCCTATGCACCTCTACCTAATGGACTAGTCTATTGATGCTTGTTGATGGAAAGTGATGAAATTAGGGGTCATATCCGAGAGCTTCTTAAAAAGGGGCACATCAGACCCATCTCCTCCCCTTGAAAAATCCCGATTGTACTGGTGCAAAATAAGGATGGGACTTGGTGACTCTACATTGATTATAAAGACTTAAATAAAATCATAGTCAGGAACTGCTACCCCATTCCCAGGATTGATGACCTTCTTGACCAACTCAAGGGATAAAAGTTCTTCAACAAGATTGACCTAAATTCCAGCTACCACTAGGTTCCCATAGAACCAACTAATGTATGGAAGACAACCTTCAAGTCTAAACAAGGTCTCTACGAATGGCTAGTCATGCCATTTGGCTTATCAAATGCACCAACCACTTTGATGAGGTTGATGGATGATGTATTAAGACTATTCACCAACTCCTTTGTGGTGGTATATTTGGATGACATCCTCATCTTCATTAGGATGTGTGAGGAGCACACACGGCATATTCAATAGGTTTTGAGCACTCCGCGACAATACAAGCTATATGCCAACTTGGAAAAATGCTCTTTTTGCATGAACATCGTTCAATACTTGGGCTACATTGTTGATGAGAATGGGGTACATGTTGATCCATCTAAGATCCAAGTCATCTGTGACTAGCCATCTGTTCAAAGTAGGCCAAAGTGAAAAGAAAGGTTATTTTGGGAAATAAGGCATGCACGAGAAAAGCGAAAATTGGAAGGAAGAGTAGCATGTGCACACACATGGAAGACCTAACGACGTTAGGGTTATATTTTTTGCAATGTATTGTAATGGATGGTGAGCCAGGAATGTATAAATATAGATACCTATGTCTCATAGAGGGAGCTAGCGAAAAGAGAGGGATGTGAGGAAGTGGATGAGATGTAATATTTTGTTGTATGACCTAATTTTGTAAGCTATTGAGCTAGATAGGAATGAAGATGGTAGATATTGAGGGTTAGATTGCAGGTTGAGGAGCTTGGTGCAATAAGTCTTCCTCATAATAGAGATCAACCCAACTAAGAAGAGTTGTAAGCCTGAACAAACATGAGGGTCGATAGGTTTAGAGGCTTTGTTGGAACCCCGAACAAACATGAACCCTAGGTCACTCAAGCTAAAGATACAATCTCAAAAAGGATATATAATCAACCAAAAAATGGTTCCATTATCATTGGTAGGAACATAAGAGGATTGAGTAGATGAGATATGTCGAAGATTTGTTATTTGAGGGAGGCAGATCAAGAGAATATTAAAGCAGAGAGGAAAGAAATGAGCCACTAGAAGGGGATGTTGAGAATGTGTAATCCCACAAAAGAACAGATTGAAATCTATCTAAGGACAAAAGAGCTGGAGTTTGCCCAAAAATATAACAATAACCCTAGAGTAACACCCCGTAAATATCTTGATAAATACGTGTTTACCGATTTACATGAAGTCTTTTTCTATGATTTTCCACACTTATTGCAGAAGTGGATACTAAGGTTGAAGGATAACCACACAACAAAATGGATCCGATAGTTAGAGTGGACCCCAGTAAAGATTGAGAAATTACAACTGGTGAACAACAAATTCACCAGCGCATTATATTTTTGGCTTGATAGTATTGTGGCAGGATTTCTAACAAAGTTTGCAGTAGATACAACGAAGTCGCACAATGCAACAGAGTGAGAGTTTCTATGTGGGCCTCGAGGAAGGTATATTAGATTACTGTATACTTCTATTAAGATAATGTTATACAACAAAGGTGCAATGAAAATGGATTTGGACAACTAAACTTCCATGTGTGCACGGGGGAAGGGGGGAAGAACAGATAGAAAAAGGAGAAATGGAAGGAGGAATGGATAAAGGAAGAAGGAGTAACCCTTGGACCAATCATGATGCATGGCGACCATATCAAATGGATCATGATGACATTTGGAAAGACACGTAGCGGAGTACCCTCCCAATACAAAGTGAATACCAAGAAGAGAGTCATAGCCATGAGGGAAGGCTTGGCGAGTGATGAGGAAGAGGTAGAGGATCTCCAGGCTGTGGAGTAGATTAAGGAAATTATGTGCACAACATATGAGAGGAAGATGAGAGGTCTAAGAATGTGAAGAAAAGGAAGCAATCCTATCCATATTAATGTTATTTTGGAACCCATAAACACATGTGCGACTAATACACCAAAGAGAACACCATTGTTTAGACAACCGGATTTCGAGGCAGAAGGAAGTACATCTACACAAGGAACAACAACTAGAGGAGCCAGTTCAAGAAGCACTAGTCAAGTATCTACACCGCATGGAAGTAGTAGTTTAGCGTTCATAATGGTAGGACACGATCCCACAATCAGATTACCATAATTTAAAGGAGAAGTGTCGGAGGACCCGGAAAAACATTTGTTCATCTGTGAGAAGATTTGGGAAGAAAAACAGATCACAGACGAAGATATTAAACTGGAACAACTAGTGATTACACTAAGGGATCGTGCACTGGAATGATATATGAGTTTAGCTACAAACAATCCACTAGGGAAAACAAGAACAATTGCAGACATCAAGAAATTGTTGATAAATAAGTTCTAGAAGCCAAGTTCAGAAGATCATTACATGAACAAGATGATCAAAATTAGACAAAAATTGGGAGAATTTGTATGGTATATTGAACAAATATTCAATTGAATGAAGGAAAAGTTGAAATATCTCATGACCTATATGCAGCATAGGCACATGTTCATCAATTCACTGCTACCACACTTAAAATACCCATTGTGACAACAAAAGTTTCAGACATAGGTAGAGGCTCTGTAGGTATCCCTACAACTGGAAAAAAATCAATATCAATAGATGTATCCAGCCATTGAAGAACTGAAGGAGAATTTGTATAACTTAACGTTCTAGCTAAACCAGAATAACAGAAAGGACAAACGAGAAGTCATTTGGTGTACTACATGCAGGATGAAAGGACACCACAAGAATGAATGTCCAACATTCACGTAGTATATGGCAGCAGGAATGCCAAATTCGTTACGAATAGGATGACTATGGTGTGAAATCTGTAAGAAACTGGGCCATGACCCATATCACTTCCTAATGATGTAGAAATACCAGACAATCCCAAAGAGTTCATATTGCAACTTTTGCAAGTCAGTGGGTCATGATGACAAAGATTGTAGAACTATGGATTTGATGTGAGAGAGGACATCAGATGTATATAGAGTGCAGGCAAAAATCATGATTGGGAAGCTGCACCACAATTTAACCAAGTTCCATCCCCATACAACACTATGAAGCAACAATATAATACTTCGTCGCAACCATACAATAGCATGCAACCACAGTACAAAACAACACAACATCAGTACAATATCGCGCAGTACAATTAGACGCCTCAGTATAACATGCAAAGAGGAGATCGAGCAGTCTACAAAGGTGGAGGATGAGAAAGAGGAGGTTTTGGAAGAGGTAGAGGACCAGTGGTATGTCACAACTGTAAAAAACCGAGACATTATGCAAGGGAATGTCCACTTCCACAAGCAACTTGTATGTATTTCCGTGCATGAGACCATGGTACGGAAGAATGTTCGACATTGTTAGTAAAGATCTAGGAAAATAAGAACCATAAAAACCAGAATGTTCAGTGGATTTCAACCGAAGTGAGGGATGAAGGATAGAACATCAACATAGTTACCCACGGAGGAGCTAAAGCAGGAAACGACGCAGTCCAACAAGAGCTAGTACAACACCAGTGGGTGAAGAAGAACGTCGAACCAAGGAAGCAGTTCAACACACAGAATGAGAAGGAGATATTTAAGCAAGCTAGACAAGAATTTCATAAGGATGACATTGCGTCGACTTCAACTACGCAGCAAAGCAAGGAAGCAAAAAAGTATGAGATTCCATTGTTATTGGATCATACCAACAAAATTCAACCCATGGGACAAGTAAGTACAATCAAAGGCTTCTTGTAGTCATGTGTAAAAGTATTGAATGATCCATCATATGTCAAAATATTTCAAAACATATTATAAATATGTAGTATAGAGATAGAAGGAAAAATAGAACAAAAAACATTCAATCACCTACATACAAGGAGAAGAAAAAGTAGGAGTTCAGACTGAATGCCAACATCGTAGATTTCAACATGGGAGATATCATACTAGATCTAGGATCTAAAGTTAATGTATTACCAAAGAATAGATGGAAATGTATGGGAGAACCCACATTAAGATATTCACCCGTGCAACTAAAACTAGCAAACCAACACAAAGTCCTACCAATCGNACAAAAAACATTCAATCACCTACATACAAGGAGAAGAAAAAGTAGGAGTTCAGACTGAATGCCAACATCGTAGATTTCAATATGGGAGATATCATACTAGATCTAGGATCTAAAGTTAATGTATTACCAAAGAATAGATGGAAATGTATGGGAGAACCCACATTAAGATATTCACCCGTGCAACTAAAACTAGCAAACCAACACAAAGTCCTACCAATCGGTATACTGAAAGGAGTGATAGTAGACCTAGATGGAGTGCGCACTAAAGAAGACTTTGAAGTGATTGAAATAGTGGATGACACAAAACCATATCCAGTGTTGCTTGGCTTGGATTGGGTGTTTGAAAACTAGGCCATAATCAATTTGAAGACACGATTCAAGCTAGGAAAATTGAATGCAGGACCTGACCACCTATCAAGGGTCACAAACAGAGAAGAACCTACAAATTTAGAGGACAAATTCTCGGATGCACAGTTATTTTCAGTCCAAATCATTGATGAATACTTTGTAGATATCATTCAGTACTTGATCATAGGTACTGCGCCATAGGAATATAACACTGTGCATAATAAAAACCTAGTATTTCGGGTTGCAGACTATCAACTAATAGCAGGACACTTATACAAAATGGGTGCAGATAACATCTTGCGAAGATATGTTTTAGAACACAAAATACCAATAGTTTTAGTAGAAGCCCATGAGGGAATAACAGGAGGATATTACGCAGGCAAAGGTACCATGCAGAAGGTATTGTGCGCAGGACTATGGTGGCCGACCACTCATAGAGACTCAAAGGAGTACTACCAGAGATGTGATGTATGTCAAAGGGTTGGTAAACCCAATAGAAGGGATGAGATGTCATTACGACCACAACTAACATTGCAGGCATTTGATAAATGGGAAATAGAATTTTTGGGACCAATCAACCCACCCGCAAAAATAACATGAGCAAGGTACATTATCACCGTGACATAATACATGACAAGACGGGTGGAAGAAGCACAAGTGAAGGATTGCAACATAGAAATAACAACACACTTTCTATTTGAACAAGTAATCACTAGATTTGAGTGCCCAAGAATTTTTATGAGAGACCAAGGCACACACTTCATTAACAACACTATCAATGCTATGAATGAAGAGTTTGAAGGCCATCATCATAAGAGCACACCATATCACCCACATGCAAATGGCACAGTAGAAGCATTTAAGAAAATCCTTGAGAATTCACTGGCAAAGATATGTAATGTCAATAGGGATGATTGGGACCTCAAAATACCAGCAGTATTGTGGGCCTATAGGACCATGTGCAAGAAGTTAACAGGGCACACGCCATTTAAACTGGTATATGGCAAAGAAGCAGTGGTTCCATTAGAATTTCTGGTACCCAGTTTGCGCGTAGCAACAATTACACGTATGATGGAACGAGGCGAAGTAAAAGAGAGACTAAATTAGTTGATGACCATGGAGGAAGAACATATCCTAGCAAGGTTCCACCAACAAGTTCAGAAAGAAAGAAACAAATCTTGGCATGAAAGACACATCAAGAAGAAAACTTTCAAGGAAGGAGATTTAGTGTTGATGTATGACAACAAATCCATTCAGCACCAAGGAAAACTCAAAATGCATTGGTTAGGACCGTACGAAGTAAAACTTGTCACAAATGGGGGAGTTGTACAATTGAAAGACTTAGCGGGTGAAGAAATCAGAGGGATGATAAACGAGAGCCGATTAAAGCTGTATAAGGACAGTCGACCACCCACAACTTGAAAGTCACCGCGTATTAAAAAACAAAAATGATACCAATATAGGTATAGTGCATCGAAAGGAGAAGAGGCACGTACACTTAGGAATACAAACCCGAAGAAGACAAGACAAATGGTCTGTCCAAAATGGAAACAAGAGGAAAAATTAAAGATGACAAAAATAGTACTAAATGACAAAGGAATGCGGAATTGAATGCTAGAAAGGATTGACGGGACGCCGCATTAATCGCACAAACTGGAGATGACGAAGGAGAGTAATGGAAAGTACAAAGGAACTAGAGGTTCATTGAATCCATAATAAAGGTAGTGTCTTCGACAAGCTTCATACAATGCCCATACAAAGCATAGACACGGGAGAAAATAGATTTTTGTGAGACTGGAAAAGACAGAGAGAGATAGAGCTTACGGAGCACAGAGAAAAGTTCACAGAGGTTACATAGACCATTAAACTCAATGATCAATTGAAATTCACCACCATGGCACCACCCAAGAAAGAAGAACCAAGCCAGACTTCCAGACACTCCAGAGTTAGAACCAGGGCACATGTACAATCACAGGAGAGTGAACAACAACCTCAAGAGGTCATCAATGTCGACGAAATCCCATCACCATATACAACATCGATGAACCCCACACCCATGGTAAAAGAAAACCAATAGAAAACAACTAAGGAAATGAATTTGGATATGCCAATAGAGGAACAAGAGAAACAAAACCAGGGCACAGGCAACCTAGTGCAACCAGAGAACCCTGAAGGAGCCTTAGGGTCAATGGGATGACTACAAATTAGGAAGCAACAGTCAAGCTAGATGAATCTCAAACAACCGTGTTAGACCACCCACAGGAAGGAGCAGTGGAAGATGTCACAAGCTGCCCAAAAAAGTATGCATAAGAATGACCGATGGAGGTTGGAACCTCGATTCAGCCACTACTGAAAAAGGACAAGCAACAGGTACCTAGGTCACCACGCAAGAAACCTGTCACAACCATTGTTTTTTCGCATATACCAAAATGGGTACAGGTGAAATTAAACTTTCTAGGTTATGTCGAGAAGCTAAAATAATCAGACCATGATGTAATGAACATAGACAAGTTCTCAGAGTTCGCAAAGAAATTCTACCTATAGACTATGGGTCTGGATGCATTTGGGGAACAGGTGAATCAACCACTCCAATGAGAAATAGGATTGGAAAAAAAGGGGATTTTAGGTCTACTAGAGCTACAACACTTTGGAAGAGGACGGAACAAAGAAGTTGCATCAAAACATTGACGGTGGTCACACATGGTGGGGATATATGGCTGGACAAGCTCATCTTGGTAGACGTAGGGCTCATTGTGCACATTACAGGGCTGCTATCCCGAGGCATGGATCCCACGCAATTTCTCAATGACAAAACAAAGGAGAAAGCACTCGCAGAAGAGATGAACAAGAAATATGTCACTGACAAGGGGATACGAGGAATCATCATCAAGAGGATCAATTATGTTGCAACACAAATGGCCGCAAAAATCATGGCCTCCATGCTGCTAAGAAAATTTCACGAGGAAGTCCCGATTGGGGTCATCATAGTTGCAGCACAATGTGTTGAGGGCACCCTATCTTTTGAATTTGTTTCTGGATGAATGAAAGGATGCGCAGGATCTAGGAACATAATTTCATTACACATGTTTTTTCATGTTGATAGTCATTATGGGATGGAAGGAACTGAACTATGTATTTTTCACCACCATACCCAAACCTAATCATGGAGTGAGATATTTGTCTCTTGGCGCCACGTTAGACGTCAGGATCATAAATATGAATGCATCCATATTCGAAGGATATCTATAATATCTACAGGAGGCCATCACCAACCTCTAGAAAATAACACCATAGACTATCGTGTATTATTGGGACATCGTCAAATTCAAGGCCACTCGACATGCGATGTGGATACAAATGTGAAAGGACCCCAACAAGAAATGACTACAATTCCGTTACTACATTACGGAGGGTGACATCGAAATGGTTATTAGGGATTGGGAAAATGACTGGAAGATTCTAGTCCTCACCCAAGACATACCTACAAGAACAATGAAAGAGGAGGTAGGGCAGGAAGAAACACAACCTCAGGAAGTCCCAATGCCTAAGAAACCCAGGATGGGCTAGACCAAAACAAAGTATATGAAAGAAGGGACAACTAATATGGGTATCGAGAAGGAGAAGACGAATAATACATAGTCAGCCCAAGTACAACAAAAATAGACTGAGGCAACACAGGGGACTACACCAAGTCTCAATCCACAAGAACCAATCCTAACTAAGAGGCTCGCTACTCAGATGGGGGGTGCACGCAAGAATATTAAGGCACAAAGAACACCTCTACAATACACGATCACGTAGGATGATGCATGATATCCCAAATGGTTCTGGATCGTACATCCGAGGATTTTGAGAATGTTTTGCACCACAGGGACATAATTCAAGAGGAGTTGGCAGACATGCGATAATTTATTAAGAAGATTGGGGAAGCGCAGGTAGCGAACAACAACATAGGAGCAGGGTCATAAACATCACACATAGGAGAATAATATGAAGCAAGGGAGAGAGATACAATCCACACAATACTGCAACCAAGTGCAACATTCCACATTACACCCAACATGTTTCACATGGATGATATCATGGGGAAGACACCCCTAAATGACTTAGCTCAACTCCAATTGGTATTTCCACGGATACCATCCAAATATCTACACAAATTACAGGTTAACATTACCCAAGAAGTACAGTCTCATGCATGCACAAACACTGTCAAATTACAGCAGGAAAAGGATAAACAGGACATGGTGGAATTGATATATGAGTAGGCCAATCTTGATACTGAATATGAGAGGGAGTGCATGAATGGATTGGAACAAAAAGTGGCCAGAACTTATGATAATATTCCAAATACCAAGAACAGGGACAAACTCACAACAACAGAGAAGATTGACTAGATTGCATAGGCAATCGATCAATATCAGAAGGAGATTAAGAATATTCATGAGAAACTTACACCTACCACTCCACCATAGGTAATGGAGAAAAGGAAGCAAGAGGCAACAGAACAGCTACAGAAGATAGAGCAATAGGTCAACACAATAGATGACTTGTTCGATAAAGTAGCACAACTTTGGACGAAGCTAGAAGAGGATCAACAAGTCTAGTAGTGGGACAAGGAAGAAGAAAGAATAAGCACAACTATCTAGGACCTCGAGCAGAGGCATGAGATGATGTCCATCATGGAGCACGTCAAAGGGGTGCAGGATATGAAGGAACTACATGCAGAACTCACCACTGTGAAAATGCATAAAAAGGAGCGTCGGGCTCAAATGGAACAACTTCAAGAGAGAGTAGCAGAAGTCATTGCACATGTAGAGGAAGACAAGACATATATGGCATACACCCAGGTAGAGTGTGTAGGGTTGATCAGGGACGAGATTGCAGTCCAGACAGTAGACACACTCAAGGAGAAGACCGTGCAGGCTCAAACGCAAGAGAGGGAGCTTAGGGAAAAGTTCCATGCAATCACCAAGGAGATTGACGAGGCACACAAAGGATAGGTGGCTCAGGATGAGCCACATGTCAGTGTTGGGGGCTTGTTGGAAGCAGGCCAAAGTGGAAAGAAAGGTTATTTTGGGAAAGAAGGCATGCATGAGAAAAACAACAGCTAGAAGAAATAGAAGCATGTGCACATACATGGAATACCTAACAACATTCGGGTTAGGGTTTTTGCAATGTATTGTAATGGATGGAAAGCCAGGAGTGTATAAATATAGATACCTAGGTCTCATAGAGGGAGCTAGAGAAAATAGAGGGATGTGAGGAAGCAGATGCAATGTAATATTTTGTTGTATGACCTAATTTTGTAAGCTATTGATCTAGAGAGGACTGAGGAGGGTAGATCTCGAGGGTTAAATCATAGGCTGATGAGCTTGGTGTGATCTAGTCTGCCTCATAATAGATCTCAACCCAACTGAGAATAGTTTTAAGGCATGTGGCGTTGTAGTTCAGAACTACTATAATAAAAGAGCTAAGAGCCATATCTTTGTGGACGTATCCCAGGGGGTGTGAACCATGGTAAAACTTGTGTTATGTGATTGAATGCATGTGTTTCTTTATTGTCTTCAGTAGTTGTTGATATGTTAAATGGATGAGTTGTTATATTTCATGCATAATCATAATTGATAGTGTATTGCATTAATAAGTTAAAATAGAACTTTCAACATACAATTCTTAGATTTCCCCACTCAATCCTAGGCTGAAAACACATGAGTATTATAGCCACCCATTAAGACTATCTCGGGTGAGATGGCATAGTGCACCCTGTGCGCAGCGTTGCCTTTTGTTTTACCAGGAGGGACGATAATTTTAGAGGCTTTGTTGGAACCCCGAATAGACATGAACCCTGGGTCACTCAAGCTGAATATACAATCTCAGACACGATATATAATCAACCAACACCAGCCCTAACCACACTGACCGAGCTTTAGATCTTCTAGGGCTAATCAACTTCTACTAACGGTTCGTGTTGGGATTCTCCCATATTGCATGGGCTGTCAGCTAGGTGACCAAGGGCAGTGGCAGAGCCAAGTTTGTGTGGGGGAAGGAACAACAATAAGCCTTCGATGATCGGAAGCATCGCTTGTGATAAGCTCTAGTACTCTCCTTGCCCAACCTACAAAAACCATTTGATATTGAGACTGATGCATCTAACTATGCTATGGGTGCACTCCTCACTTAGTACAGTCATCCGATGGCATACCATAGTGAGAAACTCTTAGATACTCTCTGGAAATACCCCACCTATGACAAGCAAATGTATTCCATTGTACAAGCTTATCGTCAATGGAAACATTACATTCTGGGAAAGGAGATGATCATACACACTGATCACAAGCCTCTTCAGTTCTTACAGACACAATGGAAATTGCAGAACAACCACCATTAGAAGTGCTCCACCTACCTGTAGCAGTTCCATCTCAACATCAAGTATAAGACATGTATCTCAAATTGTGTCCCTGGATGACTCAGTCAACCTCCTATGGCTGCACTCACCACTATGCTTCATTCCTATGGACATGAAGCATCTCAGTGGCCCCAACTTTATCAACAAGATCTAGACTTCGCCACCACCTATCATCTCTTGGGTACATGAGAAAATGTCATCGATTTTCACATTCGGGACGGATTATTATGCTACCTAGGACATCTTTGTGTTCCTACAAGTGAGCGTACAAAGTTGATTTGGGAAGCCCACTACAGTCAGATGGAAGGGCATTTTTGCGTGGAGAAAATTGTGTTCGTTCTTCAGAAACATTTTTATTGGCCAAAACTTCGACAGGACATCAACAAGTATATCATATCTTGCACTACCTATGCCATTTCCAAGACAACTATCAAGAAGCAAGGCTTATAAACCCCTCTTCCTACTCCCGATAAGCCTTGGGAATCCATCTCAATGGATTACATGTCTGGCCTTCCATCGACTAAGAAAGGAAATGACTGCATATTTGCGGTCGTTGATCGACTTTTGAAGATGGCCATCCTCATAGCCTGCAAGAAGAATATCACAGTGGAAGATACTTCCAATCTCTTCTTTGAACGAGTGTGGGTCCACTTTGGGATACCACGGACCATCATCTTCGACCGGGACAACAGGTTCCTCAACACATTTTGGTCAAGTCTCTGGTCACTATTGGACACCAAGCTCACAAAATCCACTATATTCCTGATCCAAGTGGATATTGGTGTCCGTTGCCTATTCCAATTGTACCCACACCATTGTTTCTTTTAGTTTTTCAGTTTCCTTAATTGTAGCACAATTTACTATTTTTAGCAGTTTTTCAGGTCCTAAACTTCCAGAGTCGTTTTGAGGCCCTAAACGATGTTTTTGGGGCATGAATGCCTCGACGAATATCAGTTTGTTTCGGACTCAATATTCATTATTAACAATGTAGTACTCAGATAAATATTTCTAATGATGTATCATGTGCATCAAACAGAGATAGGATGCCAAAGTTACGACCCCGAGAAATTGATGTACCAATTTACCCCAACGGGGCCCATATTCTAGTGTTTCATCACCTAGGGTTAGGTTTTTAGATGTTTAAGGTTTTCCATTGTTTCTCAATAATATATAGGCCTTCAAGCCTCATTTTAAAACAAAGTTTAGAGGCCAATATCCGCCACATCTCTTCTCAGAGATAAGCTACCAATGCCCCACATAGAGCATTTAATCTTAAATAAAATTTGTTTCATATTATAGAAAAGGACTATGTAGTGGCATGTTGGATAGTGCGTATTTGTAAGGTATTTGGCCTAGGAGGGTTGGATTTTAAATCCCCTAAGCTCCAATATATTTTTTTAATGAATTTTACTATAAGAGGCCAATGGGGGTTTGCACGTGGCAACCTCTCATTGGTTGTCCTATGCCATGTGTCAACTGGAGACTGGAACACATAACCTGCCACGTGTACCTGTAAGAACTTGCCACATATACCTATAAAATCATGTCACATCTCCCTGTACAGACGTGCCATGTGTCACCTTTGCAGTAGTGACATGTGTCACCTTGACCTTTGACTTTTTTACCAAGTTTGACCTGAACTTTGACCGCTTATATCTTTCTATCTATAATTATGTTTGATGAGCCATGTGTACCATTAGAAATATCGTGACGCGCTCTTCACGACCATGCCATTTTAACTTAGTTTTGGGAAATTTGATTTTTTTCCCTTTTTCTATCTCTTGAAGGCATTCTGAGCATCCTGAGTTGCCTATGCAAGTTTTGAGTTGTTCTTAGCCTTCTCTGAACAATTTTTGGATCACGCCTTCTCACTGAGATATTTTTGTACCACCAAAATATTTCATCAATCAACCGGTAAGTGAGGGAACAATCCCCTCACTTTGTCCTTCTCAATCCACTTTACCTTGCTCCGATGTGTGCCCTTTAATCGTACTTGAAGATAATCAACATCAACCCTGCATGAAGTCATCTTCCTTCTGGCCAGGATGATATCTTCCTGTAACTCATCCACGTACTCAGGTGAAAACTCATCAACTTAAGGTATTGAAACTTCGTCATCCTAATCCATGATCATGGGAGGCTAAAAAAGTTTCAAGTTCTCTATGTTCACAATGGAGTAAATAATCATATAAGGTGGAAGATCTAAATGAAAAGCGTTAGTGTCACTTTTCTCCAAGATAGTGAAGGGTCCATATCGGATGGGCTTGGGTTTCTTTCCTTCACCCTTCAATTGTTCCTTATTGATGTGAAGCCATACCCAATCTCCAACCTGGAACTGATGATCAAACTTATGCTTGTCATGTCAAGATTTATACTGTGCTTGAGTATTCTCCAACTGTTCCTCGACTACTTGGTTTATCTGTTGAATCCTATGGATGAACTTGCGGGCCCTATCCTATTTTTTTTCTTCATTCACATCGACATCTCTCCCATACATCAAGTCCAAAGGAACCTTGGGAAGGTACCCAAAACATCTCTCAAAAGATGAACTCTAAGTGGACGAATGTAAAGCTCAGTTATAAGCATGTTGTACATATGGTATTTGTTCATCCCATAACTTAGGATGCTTGCTGCAGTAGCCTCGAAGCAAAACAAACATTGTTTTGTTTACCACCTTTGTCTGTTTGTTAGTCTGTGGATGGAAAGAAGTGATCCTCTTCAATTTGGTAACCATCATTCTTCACAAGCTAGTCCAAAAATCCCCAAGGAATCAAGTATCTCGATTCGAGACAATGGACGTGGGTAACCCAAAGTGAACCCAAACATAATGAAAAAAGATATTAGCATTCTGCTCAACAATGATCTAATTTTTACATGGCATAAAGATACACGTCTTGCTGAACCTATCCACTACATCATACAAATAATCATGACCCCCTTTGGTCATTGGTAAACCCACTACAAAATCCATGGAAACTATTTCCCATGGATGGGATGGAACATGAAGTGGTGAGTATAGCCCCAATTTTCTATTAGTGGGCTTACAAGTAGAACACATCACACACCCCTTTACATATTTAGTTACAATTGCATTCATTTGAGGCCAGCAACAAAACCTCTACAAATGAGCCATAGTTTTTCCTACCCCAAAATTCCTAGACACAAGAGAAGTGTGAGATTCTCGTACTACATGGACTCATTCACTTGTAGGAATACATAGATTTCCAAGATGAGAGAGTAATTTTCACTGCAAAAAATAATTCTCTACCTGTGCACCATGGGTTAGCTTCTCATATACTTCTTTAAAATATTCATCGATGGCATATTGTTCTACATATATATCATGAGATAAATAAGTATTATTCCAAATAATAGAAGCATCAATAGGAGGTCTAGAAAGCATATCGACTACCTTGTTACTTGTACCCTCCTTGCACTTGATTACCAAATGAAATTGTTGTAGAAAACCCATCCATCTGTAGTGCCGAGATTGTTGCAGTTTGGTCTATGGTTGAATATACTGTAAGGGTTGGTGATATGTATGTATTATGGTTTCCTTCCCTAACAAGTAGTGATTCCATTTATTTACGCTTTGAACTAATGCATGCAACTCTTTATCATATGTAGGATAGTTAACAACATCATGGTTAAAAGTTTCAGAGTGGTAACATATAGTCTTATGATATTGCATCAATATTGCACCCATGGTGTATTCACTAGCATATGTCTCGATCTCAAAAGGTTTTTGAATATTTGACAGTGCTAGTACTGGTGCAGTACTGATATTCTCCTTTAAAGTGTCGAAATATTTTTGTTTCTTTCCTTCCCACTAAAAATTGTTCTTCACACTGGTTAATGCATGCAAAGGAGCTACTATAAAGGATAAGTTTGGAATGAATCTACTCCAATACTGGACTGCACCTAATAAGCTTCAGACTTCAGTTACACTTTTTGGCTCAGGCCATTTTACAATTACTTCAATTTTAGAAAGATCAATATTCAATTGTCCTCCTCCTACAATATGACCTAAGTATACAAGTGCACTCTTGCCAAATTCAAATTTAGACATTTTCACATACGTCTTTTCCCTTTTCAAAGTATCCAATACTTGTTTCACATGCCTCATATGTTCATCCCAAGTCCCGCTAAAAACATGAATTCCATCTAAATAAACAATCACAAATTCATCTAGGAAAGGCCTGAATACCTCATTCATCACACGCATGAAAGTTGCCAGAGCATTACAAAGCCCAAATGGCATAACTAACTAGTCAAACAATCCCTGCTTGGTTTTAAAGGAAGTTTTCTATGCATCCTATTCTACAACCCTAATTCGATGATATCCACTATGCAAATCCAACTTAGTGAAATAAAAAACATTCTTCAAATGATCAAGTGAATCATCTATACGAGGAAGAGGGTATCGATTTTTCACTGTGATTTTATTTAAAGCCCGATAATCAACACACATTCACCATGTGTCATCCTTCTTTTTCACCATCACGATCGGAGAACCACAAGGATATGAACTAGGCCTGATGACCCCTTGATCCAATAATCCCTATACCTTCTTTTTTATATATGTCATCTCCACAATTGACATCTTGTACATGCCCACATTAGGAAGTGGAGAATCCTGCTAAAGATGTATCTCATGTTGGATTTCCCTCTTTAGAGGTGATCCATCTAGTTCCTAAAAAAATATCATCATAATTAGAAACAATATCAATTAATTACTTTTTATAAGATGGATCACACCCTTGGAAAGTGTTGGATGTCTCGACAGCTTTCTCTTTGACGACCATGAGTACATATCTCTTATTAGTGGTTATGATTATTTTCATTTGCCCTGAACTAACAATTGTTGTATTTACCCTCATCCTGTGAGCTCTAACAATATATTCTACTCCCCCTTTAGTAAGGTGGTATTTGTTCTCATGAAGAAAGACGATTGAATTTTTATCATAAAGATAAGGACTCCCCAACACTATGCCACATATATCGAGTGGTACAACATCCAAATCCACTTCATCAATCAACTTGGAAGCAATAGAAAATATAACCCTACAATGTTTAGTGACATTAAGTTTTTCTTTATCACATACCCAACCAAGAGGATAAGGCTTTGGATGTGGTTTCATTTCAATACCCATCTTATTGACAAGTTCTTCAAATATTAAGTTTACTTGGGAACTAGGATCAAATAATGTATCTATATTAGTATGTTTAGATACAACTCGTATATGAAATAACACATTCCTCTTTCATTCATCAATATGAGATTCATTATTGGAACTTGAACTAGAATGAAGGGAATCTTTACCTTGTACTCCAACCATTGTGATCTTTCCTTCATCTCCTCATTCAGAGCCAAGATCTTGCTGCACTGTAGCAACGGTCTTTGTCTTCCCCTTTCCACCAAACTGTTTTAGTTTCTTTTTTGGATGTAGTTTTCAATAATGTTCTTCATCATGACCGCTCTTCTTGCAATGAGTACAAGATGGTTTTCCTCCTTCTCGTGTTACTGTAGCAGTCTTCTTGTCCTTCCTTTTAAACTTCTTGAAAGTCTTGTGTGGGAAATTGGAAGGTTTTTTCATGGGATCTTCTTGAACATGTTTCCCCCTATTCTCAAGGTGAGTGTCTTGCACATAAACTTCGTCAAAACTAGTGGGGTTAAAAAAGAGAAAAATATGTTGAATATAACTATGAAGTGCACCAATATACTTCATTAAAGTCTCATAAGAATCCAAAGGAATTTTCAATCCAAGAACTTTCTTCCTAAATTATTCTGTGAAACTTTGTACAGACCTTTACTTTCCCTTAACGTTTTGCATTCCATTATTTATTTATGTAAATACCCTAATGGATAGAACTGCTTCCTTGTTTCTGATTTAAATTTCGACCATGAGGACGGAATATTACCATACTTACTCATGTCTTGAATATTTCTCTCCCACCATACGAGAGCGATGCCTTCCAATCGAAGAGAAGCCAGTTGCACTTTAAATTCCTCTTCATCAATATGTTGAACATGGAAATATACTTCAACCTGTCGGATCCAATTATTTAGGTTTTTAAGATTAACATCTCCAATAAAAATAGGTAAAGAAAAATTTACATCAAGATTTAATAATGGTTTCTTAAAAGAGGCTTTATGGCTAGTATGTTGAGAGTGATGAGAATTCTCAGAGCAAGAAGAACTAGAACTTGAAGGTGAAGATGGAGGCTTAGGAGGATCTCCTCCATCCCCTTGGTTTACCGAATCATCATCATCTGGTGGTGCTTCATTTTTATTACCTTTCTTCTTCATTCTATTCTTGTAATCTCCATACATTAGTTCGACCATTTCTGACATGAAGTAAAAGACCATGTGAAATTTTTTCTCCTGTTCATCACACTTGTTATAAAAAACAGTTACAACAAATTTGGTCAACTATATTTGGTGGAGCGGCTACTAAAATGGCGGGTGACTATTAAAATGATGGAGAATATGGTGGGTATGACATATATTTCATGTGGTAGCATGAACTAACACATACACAGGGGTTGGGCGAAGGGTCAAGCCCCTTTTCTTTTTCTCCCACATAGAACATTTAAACTTAAATCAATTTTGTTTCATATTAGAGACAAGGACTATGTAGTGGCATGTTGTCTAGAGCGGAGTTTTAAGGCCTTTGGGATAAGAGGTTAGGAGTTCAACTCATGTCAGATACAATATATATTTTTAATGAACTATATTATAAAAGGCTAATGGGGGGGTTGCCATGTGGCAGCTTCTCATTGGTTGTCCTCTGCCATGTTTCAATCGGAGACTGGAACACATAACCTGCCATGTGTACCTATAAGAACCTACCACATATACCTATAACATCATGCCACATTTACCTATATGGATGTGCCACTTGTCACCCTTACAGTGGTGACACATGTCACCTTTACCTTTTACTTTTTGACTAAGTTTGACCTAAACTTTGATCACTTATATTTTTTGATCCGTAACTTTGTTTGATGAGACATTTGATTTGTTAGAAATCTTGTGATGCTCCACGAGCATGCCATTTTAACTAATTTATGGGAACTTTGAATTTTTTCCCTTTCTCTATCTGCTGAATCCATTCTAAGTGTCCCGAGTTGCCTCTGTGAGTTATGATTTGTTCTTACCCTTCTCTGGATTATTTTTGGATCATTCCCAACCTCCCCCCCTCCCTCCTATATACCCACCCTCCATCTCTCTCGTTCTCTGTCTCTCTATCCTCATTGTCAGTCTTAATCTCACATTTTCTTTGCCCTATTTCTCTCTCCCTCTCCCCCCCTTTAGCACTCTCTCCCTCTCTACCCCACTCCCCCCCCCCC
>JASDQU010014858.1:356136-388180 GCA_032191745.1 Picea mariana
AAGAGTCTAGGGTGCACCTATTACTCATTCTGGTTTTGGATTAGCATTTGCTATTGCTCTTGAGCATTCAGTTTTGGGGTTTTGCTGTACAAACCCTTGTGAGCAACTCAGTGGTGAAATATCCACTCACCTTGTTCCGCAGCTTGGTCTCGGCGATGAAAGACTCCTCCACACCATTCTAGTCTCATCCCATCTCCATATAGTGCTTCAGGAGGTGTAGGATCATCAATTTGAGGGATTTTCTGGAGGGTTATCATCATTCTACATCTACCTGCAGATTGGGACGTCTTGGAGCCATAGGGGACGTCCGGTGAGTCAGTAAAACTCATATCTAGGGAGATCTGCTTGATATCTGAGCCTGAAACTTCTCCCACAGGGTTCTCATAGCCCGATCTATATTCCTGGAGAGTTTCATATCATTTGGAGGCCTCCTTCATCAGGGTCGAACCTGCTAGGGTTTCAGTCATCCAGTGGGGTGCACCATTCAGTGGAGATTTCAGATCTATAGCGATTGAGAGGGATCTTGGATATTCAGGCACCTGGGTTGTTCTTACCATCACCCGATCTATATTCTTGGAGAGTTTCAGGTCATTTAGAGATCTCCTTCATCAAGGTCAAACCAGCTAGGGTTTCAGTCATCCAGTGGGGCACACCATTTAGTGGAGAATTCGGATCTACGGAGTTTGAGAGTGGATTTGGGAATTTGGACATCTAGGTTTTCCTTGCAGTTGCCTGATCTATCAATTGGCATATTTATTAGAGTGATTGGATACTTTTGGCAGCAGGGCCGAGTTATTGAGGGTTTCAGCCTTCTATTGGAGCATGACATTCTTCAGCTGGAGAGTTTGGCATTCAAATCTACTTGTATTGATCTTCATTTCTTATTCAGCCTTTAGAGGCATTATTTTGTATTAGCGGGAGCATTTTGTAGAAGCTCATATCTATTGCTTGTACGGCCATCTGAGGTTTATGCCAGATCGGCCATCTATTGTATTGATCTTACATTGCTCATAATAAAAGGTCAGATCTTTGCTTGTGCTTCTACATCTTGAATATATTGTGATCTCCATGTGTTGATGAATCTTGTATGCACTTAATAACTCAATAAATCAGTAGTAGTTAGTGATTCCAAGAAAGAATTTGGCTTGGGATCATTACATAGTCATGGTTAAATAAGGTCAACCATAGTTATGTTTGACACATTGTGACAATATGGTTATGTTTGTCACATTGTGACAATATGGTTATGTTTGTCACATTGCGACGATGGGACATTTAAGTAAAAAGTGGCTATGTGATGAACATAAATGTCGTATGTTCATAATATGTCATATGGCTATGTGATGAACATAAATGTGTATTTTCATCACGTTACGACAAATAGACATTTATTACAATGATGGGACTAGTTTAATCACATTGTGATGATTGGTCATTATTTGTCACATTATCACAACATGGTATTTGCATCACATTGCAATGATGAGGCTATGTTCATCACATTGATAGAAAATCCTCTTGAACTTTGGAGATGATTAATTATCTTGAACTTTGTATGTTTATCATGTGTCGTACGGCTATGTGATTAACATAAATGTCATGTGTTCATCACATTGCAACGATAATACATTTATTTCGACAATAAGGCTATGTTCATCACATTGTGACAATAGGACATTGTTTGTCACATTATGATGATATGATATTTGCATCACATTGTGACTATGAGGATATGTTCATCACATTGTGACAATGAGGGTATATTTGTCACATTGCGATAATATCAATATGTTCATCACAATGTGACGATGAGGCTATGTCTGTTACATTACCACAATATGTTCATCACATATAAATAATAGGGCTATGTTCATCACATTGCGATGAAAAAACACTGTTTGTCACATTATGACGACATAATATTTGCATCACATTGTGACCATGAGGATATGTTCATCACATTGCGATGAAAAGGCTATGATCATCACATTATGAAAATATGGATATACTCATGACATTGTGATCTCGAGGCTATGTTTGTCACATTGCGACAATATGGTTATGTTCATCACATTGTGTACATCAGAGTGTGACAATGGGTAATGTTTGTCACATTGTGAAGTTTGGAAATGTTTGTCACATTGTAACATGAGGATATATTCATCACATTGCGATGAAAGGATTTTTTTGTCGCATTGTGATGTTTGTTTATGATCGTCATATTGTGACACTACTATGTTTGTTAGATTGCAATGTTACTGTGTGTCACATTGAAACATTACTATCATTATCATGTTGCAACATCTAATTTTGTTCGTCAGATTGAAACGTCGGGTTATGTTTGTCACATGACAAAGTTAGTATTTGTTCGACACATTACGAAAAGGAAGTTTTGGCCAAGTTTTTTTAAAAAAATCTAACAAAGCCTTTCCTTTGTCACAAAGATATCCACTTTGAACTCATGCGATGTATTACATAGAAGGATACATAGAATCATACTTGTTCTAAGTACATTGATAACAAATCATCTTGAACTTTACCAATAATGATTTTTACTTGATCTAAAGACATTGATACAAAATCATTTTGAACTTTGTAGATGTTGAATTATACTCATTATAAGGACATTAACAGTAAGTCTACTTGATTTATCCCTGTTCATAGGACATTGATAGAAAATATTCTAATAATGTATACTTGTTATAAGAAAATTGATAGAAAATAATATTGAACTTTGAAAATGATGAGTTATTCTACTTGATTTATACGTTACATATGGTGATTTATATTTTTTTTAAAAACATTTATAGGAAATCAAATTATTTTATAGTTTGCACAAAATGGTTTATACTCATTCTAAGGACATTGATAGAAAATTCGGTTGAAATTTGCAAATGATGATTTATTATTGTTATAAGAACATTTAAGTACAACACACATGGATCATAGAATGTATACATTACACCATGATACAAACTATTACCATTGTGCATCCATAAATATTTTTTAAATCCTTTTCATCTATTTTATTTTTTATGGGTGGGATAATTAACAAAGCAAGTCTCCCACCCATAGAAAAATTTCATTAAAATCCATAACATTAATTTTTTTGTGTGAATAACATGTTGGATCCTTATATCAATTCCAACTGAAAGGTTACAAAAAATATCTGCAGCCTATCTTCTCACACCAACATTCTGTCAATGAGTCCTTCAGGACCAAATTGACGATCCTGATTCCTCGGGATCAATGGTCCAGAACTTCTTTTTCCTATCACAATTTCGTGTTTCACGACTCCGCAGCTTGGGCAAATGACTTCCTTCATGATGCTAACTCCTGATAGCTGAGTTCTTGATAATGCCAAATCCATGGGGCTATATTGACAAACCATATCTCTTCTAGTACCAACGGTCTTGATCTGATATCTTGATATCCCGAAATCTCGATATCCTGAAATCCAAAAATACCAAAATCTTGAAATCCTGAGATCTCGATGGCTGAGATCTCACGTCAGATCCATGGGACCAGATTGACGATCCAGATATCTTCTAGTACCAATGGTCCTAATTTGTTATTGCTTATCGTGATTTCTAATATCACGATTTTGCGACTTAGGGAAATAACTACCTTCATTCTTTGGACTCCTGATAGCCAAGATCCCAAAATTTTCTCGTGTCAAATCCATCAGACCAGATCGATGGTCCAGATATCTTCTGGTGCCAACGGTTCTGATATATTCTCACTTTTCATGATTTCGCGACTTTAGGAAATAGCTTCTTGCATGCGTCGGAATCCCGATAATTGAGTTCCTGAAATTTTCTCATGTTAGATCAATGGGACCAGATCGACGGTCCAGAACTCCTTGAGAACCAATGGTATAGATCCACTCTCACTTTTCACGAAACCCGATTATCGAGGTCCTAAAATCATTTGTTGGTTGTTGATCTTCTGCGTTGATGCTTACGGTTTCCTTGTCACCTGAGCTTCATATCATTTATGACTTGGAGGGAAGTCTAGGTAGACAAAGGTTTAACCCCATCTAGATTGGGGCCATCCAAATGGGTAAGATCCTTGCATTGGAGCCAAAGGGGTGAGCTTTGGGATTATCTGGGATCTTGAAGAATGATTTGTTGCATCGAGTCTTCCCCCACATTAGCCAGTATGTCCGAATATTTGTTTTCACTTTGCCTAATGTGTGAGGGGGTTAGAGTTAGATAAGGTCTGAGTAGAGACTGTAATATATGAAGAGGGCCAAGGAGGCACCATCTGGGAGTGATTTTCCCTGGATATCTGCCATTCAAGATTTTTGTTGCTAAGTCTATTATGATTTTGGAATCTTCTTCAATAATCAAACAAGTGAGGTTTTGATCTAGAGCCATTTGCACCCCTTTGATGAGACCCCAAATTTCTACTGAATTATTGGTGTCATATCTGAGATTTCTTATAGTGAGGCTTTGAATTTGGCCCAATATTTTTCTTACAACTGCCCCATAGCCTGAGTGTCCTGGTTTTCCTTTTGATGCGCCATCAAAATTGACCTTGTGGAAGCCTAGTGGGCGTCGAAACGACATAGAGGGACTAAGGGATTTTGAAAATAGAGGGGGCTGCTGAGGAGGGGTGAAGTGTTAAAATGAGAAGCCCCAGGAGTTGAGGATCAAGAGCTCATCTGGTTCAGTGCGAAAGTATTCCTTTATCCATGAATGTAGATGAAGAGTTTCCTAGAGATGCAGGAGGATTGTATTCTAGAGGAGGGTAGGAGGAGATGTCTGGGAATGAAAAATTATTATGTTCCTCTCTTTCCATAGTTGCCACACTATGAATCCTAATAAGATTTTCCAGGCTCTATTCAAGATAGTAATTTTGAAGGGACCAGAACTCCAATCCTTGATGGTGCTTATGATGTTGTTTTTAACTCGTTTGGTTCTTCTCATGAGATGAGTGGACTGGTTCCAGATGTTCTCACTAAGTGGACAATTATTTAGGAGATGCTCCATGGTTTCTATTTGGAGATGACAGAGATGGTAGATCGAGGGGCCAATGAAGCCTTGTCTTTGGAGATTGTCCCAGGTTAAGATCTTGTTCTGAGCCAGAGGAAAGTAGAGATTTTGGGGTAGAGTTTTGATTTCCATATTGTTGTCTAGATGTTGTCTTTATGAAGGTTATGGAAATTCTCTTGAAGAGTGTATCCCTCCTTGAGAGTGAAGCTAACATGAGGTGTGCATTCCCATATGATAATTTTTGGGTCTGTGCTTTTCCTGATTTTCCCTTGAATTGTATTTTGATTCTAGTGTTGCAGGTCATAGTTTGTTGCCAATTGGAGTTCCTAATGATTTGATTTCCAGCTTCGCGAGGGAGATTCACTAGGGGTTTCTATCCACAGATCTGCCACTTTGAGAGTGGAAAGATCTTGAATGTGATTTTCATAGGATTGTAGAGTTTCTTCCAGTTGTATGGGTAACATTTTCTACCAGGAATCCATCCAAAATAAGGCACTCTCACCATTTTGAAATTCCTCCACCAGATACCACTCTTGCTCCCTTAACATTGGCCAACAGGAGTGGAACAATTCTGTTGTGAAACCATCAGGACTTGGAGCCTTACATGTGGGTAACTCCTGAATATCTTGATCCACTTATGCTTGTGTTATTGGTGTCATGAGAGCCTCATTCTCTAACTGGGTGATTATAGTTGGGATATTTTGGATCACCCATTCTATTGCCAAGGTGTGATCCACCTGGGGTTCTGAGAGGAGATCCTTGTAGAAGTCTATCAACTCATGCGTTATTTCTTAATGATTTAACAGGGTGTTTTCTTAAGAGTCTTCTAGATTCGTGATGTGATTGATAATGCGTTTGTGTATCATAGAATGGTGGAAGAATTTGGTGTTCTTCTCTCCTTCATTGAGCCATTGAACCCAAGATTTTTTCCTCCATAGGATCTCTTCTTTCTTGTGTCTTTCTTCTAGTTTCCTTTTGAGTTCACTTTCCTCCTACTACTAGGTGATTGTGTATCCTGCTTGAATGAATTGTCCCTGGAGGTTCTCAAGATTTTGTTCCAGTAATTTTCTCTCCTAGAAAATGTTCCCAAAGACCTCTTTGTTCCATTTGCACACATTTTATTTGAAATGTTTGATTTTTTACTGGAAGCAATACATTTTTGTTCCCATCCGTGCTTCCACAGTGCTCCACCAGTGATGGGATAACTCCTGGAAGATTGGATGGGAGAGCCAAAAAATTTCAAATCTCAAGGGTTTGAGCTTCAGGGTGGAAATAGTGTCAACCCAGAGCTGAATCGGCCAGTGGTCCAAACCTACTTTCGGGAGGATGTTGGAATCTACTAGGGGGCCTTCGAAGAGGATAGTTTATGAGATGAGGAAGTGAGCATGTTATTTGATGGTGTCCTGATATTTTGTTGGTCCAGGTGTAGGTGCCATTAATATTCTTAATGTCTACCAGTCTGAGGTTATCTATGTAATGTACCTCAAATTCATCATAAAAATAAATAAATTCCAAGGAACATTAATCTCCAATTCAATTAATAGATTCGTAATTAGGGGAAGGTGAAAATTATCTCCATTGTTAAACTTTGATAAGTTTTCTTATATTATGGTTATCAACGTTGACATTTATATCTAGTCTAACATACAAGGAATAAAGTTCCTAAGTGAATAACCTTCCATCATTCTAACATTCTCAATAGTCCTAAAGTTATCTTAATATCAATATATATATTTATATATTATACTAGACTTAGACTATAGAGAACTTAGGACTTACAATCTTAAAATTCTTCCCCAAGCAAAGTACCTCTATACTAGTGCCCAAGGGTAAATCTCCATTGGTCTTTTGAAAACAAAGCTTGTATACTATGCACAACGCAAAGGGGTCGGGAGTACACTCTTAGTGGAAAATTGTTGGCTTGGAATTATTCTTTGTATGACCAAAGTCTCTGCAGGAAGTTCCTTGTAATTAAAGGATTGGTTAAAGATTTGTCAGTCACCACTTACATAAAGGTTTTGTAACAATAAAATTTCATCCTAACAACTCGTTTAACCCTACGTAAGCTATTTGATATCTCAACTGAATGATGGTTCTTCGAATAGTATACTAACTGGACTTACAGGAGTTATGATTCATAGTTTCTAGCTGGTCGTGTCATGAAGGAACCATCTTTACTTCGTACTCCTTTAATGTGAAGGGTAAGATTCTTGTCAGGCGAGAATTAAGACTCTGATCGGGCCATTAATGGACTCTTGTGTGTGTGAAAAACAATGGTTGTCACTTGATCCCTCATCCATTAGGGTCACGCCAACTACACCCCATCACATGGCCCAAGCCTCTTAGCATACTAACAAAATTTACTCCGGTAGTAAGATATCTCTTAGGGTTAGATGACCTCTTCGTCAATCGCATAGTTCTCCAAGGAAACTCTATGTTTTCCTTCTCGAGGAGGGTTCGATTGCTCATAAAGCTTCACCTGGTCAAAGACAGGCGTCCCTACCCATCCACCCTAGTAAGTCCCTGATGCTACTATAACTTTAAAAATTGAAAGGAAAACTTGATTCTTATTATAGTGGAAGAATCTCTACGCTCAAACTCTGGTTATGATTTTCTTTTGAAATATTTTTACTATGGTTTCCATTCCTTTCATAACTCTCAGGGTTAAACTTGCTTCTAGGGAGGTAGGTCTCCGTTGGCATTTGATTTTAATCCTTTCGACACCCTTTCAATACCCCTCCACTACCCCAAAATCTACATTCTCATACAATCCTCTTATAAGGGTTACATGGTTTAACTTACTTAAGGTTTTGCAGTGTCCCTCTATTTGTTTCTGTGGATTAACCTTAGTCAAACGTTATTTTTCTCTAGTTTCAAAACCCTGCTGAGGATCATGTCTTCAAGCATTTTTCGTTCGTGAATCCTAACAGGCCACCTGCCCACTAAAATGTTCAAAAGGGGTTTTCTGTAACTTTCATTCAGTAAGTAATGTAGAGTGGTTACCCTGTGTCCCAAATGATTCATAAGGAAATACTTTGTAACATGTAACATATAAATCTAAGGAAACTTCTTGTTTAAGGTAACATATATTGTTATTATTGTTTTATTTTGAGGGTGGGAACAACCATTCAAGGAAATATGTTCGACATAAGTATTATTCTGTGTGAAGTCTGTGTAAAGTAATGAAAATACATTTTGTTCTATACTTCTTGTTCATTTTAATTATTATAAGATTCTCTTTGATTTTTCTGTCTGGTATATGTATTCAAGGATTGATTAATTTGACCTAATGATGGGATCCTTGGTCTTTGCGAGGGTCCCCATTAGGTCAACCTTAGCCATTTTCTCCCTTCCAGTCCGGGGTGGCTTCGTCGACTGCGTAGAGGAAATGTGACTGACATTGTGGCCCAAGTTGAGTATGATCCAAAAGTTATGTATTTGTTTTCCTTTAGTCAATTCAATCCAAAATTGAAAGAATATTTCATATACGAAAATCTTATTATTTTTGGATTGTTACTCACTCAAATTTATTTTCCCCCTTGTAGGATTGGAGTACTCGAAATCTTTGGGATCCTGGGCATACCCACATACAAAAGGTACATGGGTTCCTTTACAGTGTCCTCAGATCTTATCGTTCCAGATTTAACCAATGGAACCATAAGTTCCAGTCTAGATCTTTTGTTGGATATAAAGTTTTCATTCCAATTACTATTAGTCCAATAAATACAAAAGTTGTAACTCTACTATCTATTAGGGAAACATAGTTCAGGCTTTGCGTAAGTTTGTGGTGCACACTTTTATTTCTGGATCTCGATATGTATTGTATAATGAGTTTAACTAAGATACGAGTCACGGGACTCGTCTCCTACATTCCTGAAGTGAAAAGTATTGATTGAAAGCGATTGAATTTCCAGATTTATCAATACGTTGGTTGGCTATTAAACCTAGATTGTTTTAAGGCAAAGATAATTTCCCTTTATATATTATCATTTTTAAATTTCTCTGGTACTATTATGTTTCTAAAATAGATTCGTTGTACCAATAGTATTATTGGTTTTCCTTTATTTTACTGTTGTCTGATTTGTACATAGATTGGATTGAATTGTTGCTATTGATAAGACTAGAAAAAATTCGAGTTTATAATAATGCATAATATGAATATGAAGGAAAAAGGGTTCTAGAGTCTCTGTTTCAAAATTTGTCTGCCTTCACACATTTATTATGTTGTTCGCTGTGGTTGGATCTATATGTCTATTGGAAAAATTTTATACCTTAACTATATAGTATATGAACATGCATACATATATTACTATTCCTGTTGTAGACAATTAATTTAAGTTTTTCCTGTAACATCTGCATAGATTACCAACTATAAATATACTATTCCTATTGTAGAAAATTAATTTAATTTTTTCTTGTAACATCTGCATAGATTACCAACTATATATATATATATATATATATATATATATATATATATATATTTGTGTGTGTGTGTGTGTATGTGTGTGTGAATTCCTGTCATGTATAGTGTTTTGCCTTGATTATGATTCTAATATGTGCAAGAAAGGAAACCTTGGATAAGTGTTATGGTTCTATAATTTACCTACAGGAATGTAATTACACATGTATATAAATTCGATCCCATCCCCATTTTTGTACATATATAGATTTACAAAAAAATGCAATTAATTGTGGGGTTATCCTATAGTTTATCATATTACAATAGTAGTCTAATATATAGAATGAATTCTTCCAAAATTTTAACCAAATGTATAATTTTAGTTAATATATCAAATAGAAATGGCATTCGTTCAGTAGTAAAATCCAATAGAAATGATTCTTTCAGAATAAGTTTACAGGCATTCTGTCAGTTTTTAAGTCTAACAACATTTGAACAACTTTTCACCATAGTAATACTTTTGTTGGCATAGGGGAAGACCTAGGGTCCAACTCCAAGAGCGCACTAACAAGCCCTAACTATTGTCCCTTACGGAAACACCTGTGAAGCAGATGTAGTCTCACTCGAAGTAGCTATGAGGGGGTTGCCGGATAGAGATGTCTACAACCAGAAGGAATGAAAAGTGGATTCAAAGTGATCGACACAAAAAAATCTAGTATTCTTTATCTTCCTACAACCTACTTCATAAGATATATCTATCATATCTAACATAGTAATGCAATAACAATATATCAAATGACAAAGAACAGAGCATCAATCACACACGACACAAGATATATGTGGTTCACCCTCTCTCTAGGGATACGTCCACAAAACTATTCTTATAATATATTAAGATGAAGCATATAGTCCTTGTCCGTGTTGTTAGAAAGAAGATCTTATTTCTTTGCCTCTCTATATCTCCCCTTCCTATGTACCCAGCTGCAGAAATAATCTTCGCACCCAGCTGAAGATCTTACAATACCCAAAGGCTCTCACACTTAGCACTTCTCTCTCACACAACAATAATCACTTGCCTCCATAACAAAACTAGAATGAACCCTCTTCCCTCATCTAGTTTCTTATTTATACATTACAATTACTCACTAACATCCTTAGGCTAAAACCTAGGTGTCAAAACCCTAGATACCAAAACCCTAGGTGTCTAAAACCCTATGTCAACCTGACCCACATTTTCAGGGCTTCTCTAGCCTGTCTTTCCTTCCTTCTCGCACTGTGCTCCAAAGCATACAATGATGGATTTATCTACTTGCTGAGTTGTCCACAATCCTTATTCCTTGTTGGTATGTCATCCTTGATCTCCTCATCCAACGTCTTTCTTCCTTTGACTTTTCTCTGTCTTTTCTTCTCTTTTGCTCACTTCAACCTAGTAACAGTCATTATGTCTTCCGTGTAGCTCACGTTTTACCTTTTCTTCCTTGATCTTCTCTTTCTTCCATAACCAAGGGCCAACAGGCCCCCACCACACACCTATGAATCATCCCAAAGCACTTCATATATGATCCTTCTTCTTTTCTTCAATCATTGGACTATGCAGGGAAACCTTTTCTTTTTGCTCGATGCCTCCTCTCCTTCCTTGTGAAAACTATATTTTCTATGTCTAGTACCTAGTTTCAACTGCACTTGGTACCTACACCCTTTTTCTCTTGCATTTACTATGAACTACAGAGTAGCTGGTTTTCATAATATAATTTCAACCGTCTCCCATTCACTAATCCTTCCTTCCATTCCCCCTTCAAAGTCTTCAACTACGCAACTCCTCCTTTTGTGACATAGGAGATCTCATATAGCCCGAGCCTTCATCTCTTCTAGACATCTTCCCAACTCTTTGAAATACATCGCAGGCTCTGTAATAATCCTTAGCATCCTTGTGTAAGGTAGGCCACCAAAGTCCATCTCTAAGAACCTTTTGCGCATTTTCTTTCCCTGCGTAATGTCCTCCTGCGATGCCTTCATGAGCCTCTATGAGGATCATTGGTCATTATTCCTCCATAACACACCTTCTCAATATCTCATGAGGTCCCATCTTGTATAGTTGTTTAGCTATAAGTGAAAAATCGATAGTGAGCACTACCAGTTATTTCTTCTAGGGAATTGTATAGTCACTAGGTGTCATTCCTATTGACAAGAATTGGACTATCTCTGCGAAATGGTCATCAATATTTCTAATGGCTATTATTTTTCATCTGGCAGTGTATCCTCCAAATTAGTGGGTTCTTCTCCATGTTCCAACCTTGATAAGTGCTCAGGACCTTTAGTCATTCTTCCTGGTTTAACCACAATCTCGAAATCATATTCCTGAAATAGCAGAAGCCATCGACATATTCTCCCCCCCAACACTAGCTTGTTGACTAGGTATTTCAATGTGGAGTGATGAATAAACATTTTAAAGTGTCCTCCCAGCAAGTAGTGGTGGAACTTTTGTAGCGCATACACCATAGCTAACCCTTCTCTCTTAGTAGTGGTGTAATTAATCTCAGTTGTTGATAATTTCCTGCTAGAAAAATCTAATGGATGGTCGATGTCTCATGTTCCCAGTTATGCTAACATAGCTCCTAATGCAATGGAATATGCATCGACATGTACATGAAATTCCTGGCTCCAATCTAGAAAAACCAGAATAGGCACAACAACCATTTTCTGTTTATCGAAGCTCTGCTGGCATTCTTTTGTCTAGTGAAATTGACAGTCTTTCTTCAAAAGTTTCTCCATAGGTGTTGTAATCTGGGCATATCCTTTAATGAACTTCTTGTAATATCATGTATGTCCCAGCGCAGTGCGCAACTGTTTGATTGAAGTTGGAGGTGGTAAATCAACTATAATGGCAATTTTAGATGGATCTACCAGCATCCTTGCTTGCATACAATATGACCTAATAACACTCCAAAAGGTGAGAAGAAGATGCAATTCTTAAAATTTAAGGAAATATGACACTGTCTACATTTTTCCAACATTATCCTTAGACATTCAATATGATTCTTCAACAAACTAAAAACAGTCCAATCATCAAAGTATGCTTCTATAAATTTATGTAGAAACTCTTTGAATGCTTTGACCACCACCCTGGAGAAGATGGTTGGGGCATTCTTCATATAAATGGCATCATTGTATATTGATAGGATCCCCATTCTATTGAAAATGTGGTTTTATTGAGATCCTCCTTGGCAATCTGGATCTGATGGTACCCTGAAAATCCATTGGTAAAAGAATATACCTCTCAGCCTCCCACATTATCTAACACTTCATCAGTGAATGGTGTAGGGAACGGGTCATGCAAACAGGCATCATTCAACTTCTTGAGATCCACACATATCCTGATCTCTCCTGTCTTATTTTCTTGCACCACCATAGGGATAATCCACTTGGATTATTCAACAGGTTCTATAATACCTGCTTCCAGCATTCTGTCAAGCTCAATCTTCACTTTTTATTTATATTTAGGGTCCAACCTATAGGGCCTCTGTTTGAATGGTCTTGCATTTGGTTTCAAATGGGTCCTCATCTCTCCCATAGGCCCTTTGTTGCCCTTCATATCAGTAAAATTGGTTGGAAACAAGTCCTGATACTCATGCAATAACTTTGTAATCTTATCAATAGTGGCAGCATCCTAGTAATCCCCAACATTTACAAGCTTCAGTGTCTCCTCTGTTTCAATATTAACCTTCTTGATCTTGATTGGCTTTCCAATTAATGGTAGCTCAACTTCTGGTCCTTCCACATCTATTAGGCCTTTTGTTTCGGCGATGTTCACCTTCCTTGGATCATCATCTTCATCCGCGTTGATGTTGTAACAGCCTTGCATTTTCTGGAGAGCTACAGTCCATTCGTCCTCTTCTTATTCCAAAGGGAGGCTATATGCCTCCTCAAATAATTTATGTCTTACAGTATGTAATGCTTGATCTATTGAAGGATATGGACTTTCAAATAAAAAGGTAGTTACAAAATTCTGAGTCATACTTTCCCAATCTATAGTGATGAGGCACAACTCTGCTTGAAGGTACCAATTGATAGGGGTTGTATCCAGCGTGTTAATGAATTTGTGCACCCATTATTCTTGAGGAATGTGGCTCCAAGATTCTTTGCAACTTCTCACATGGTCCTTTGGGCATCTTCGACCTCTGTAGCGAAATTCGCAATCTTCTACTTGTGTTGAGAACCACGCTGTCATTAGGGTATGACATTGTACCCATTTTGTAATGTTGTTTGTATGTGTCCCCCACCATCTTGTTGGTGTGGCTTTCAAGGCCTCATCCATTGACAAAAATCTCTGTTGTGTTGGTACACTTGCTTCAAAGTTTGATAAGAAGGCTTGTAAAGGGTTTAGACCATCAAAGGTGGGTAAGTTACTTACTGTTGTGTCAATCCATTAAACTTTTCTTGGTAATCTAGCACATCTCCTTGTGAATACTTCATACATTTTGTTTTTCCAGTTCTCCAGTGCTTCTTCTGAATCCGATGAACAAGCATTGTCACTTCGCCATCTTATGTTCTCATCAGCCATAGGATTAATGTAATCCTATTGTCAAGCTGTTAGTTTGTATATTTTTTCCATTTCATAGGCACGATCTTCCTCTCTGATAGGTTTTGTGTATCATTGACCTTCATATGGATCTAAAGCTGTAATGACCCTAAGGCCATCTCTTTCAAATCTCATACGTCTTTTATTTAAATCAACCACAGTGGAATGATTAAAATCTCAATCAATTCCTAACAGTGCAGGGTAAGGGCAACTATCATCAACTATCTCAATTACCTCAAAATCTGCAAAGGTCCTCACTCTGTCGATGTCCACAGGGACATGTTCTAGTCTTCCAAAGGGGCTTATAGCTTGTTGATTATCCATCCTGAGCCTGGTAGGGGAGTAGATAAACTTAGCTTTTCCCATCAGTGCCCAGGTATGATTCGTCATGACATTAACCTCTGACCCTAAGTCGAGGACCACATAGTCTATATCATACTCTCATATCAAAGCATTCAAGTGTAATTCCTTGTTTGTTCTTCTCCTTTTAGAGACTTAGTGTACTTCTCTAGCCAGTAAGGGGTCTATGTTTCCTATCTCATAATGTTTGATTAAGTTTTGGAGTTCTTGTACAACGCTCTCATATTGAATCAACTTAATACAAGTATATAAAAATTCCATGATCTTCATTACCTCTTTTCCTTATTTTGGCACAACAGATTGATCAAATGCCAGAGGCATTCCATATTCTCTTACTTCTAGTTGCGTCTTTAATGAAGAACCCTGGCATCTTCTAAACTCCTTTATTGCCTCCTCAAATATTTGTTTTTCTTTCTTTGTATCAAAAGTATGGGTCTTCTTTGTAGCTTTCTTGACTCTTGAGTCTTTTGTAGTCGTTTCCTGGTTCAGTTTGTCTTCTCCTATAACAATTCCTCCTCGAGTGATGACAATGACTCTAGGGTATTTTCCACAAGGTTCAACGTATATCAATTGCACTTGCGGGTTCTATTGAGGTCCTAGTCTCTCTTTAAGCTTATCTAGCAGCACGAGACAATCTTCTATAACATGTTCGAATGAACTGCAATAGCTGCAAGTAGTGCAAGGGTTCTGACAGTCCCTTTCCAAATGTCCTGGTTGCACATAGTTGTAACAGATGATCTGTCCTTAGCCTCAGACCATACCTCCTCCTCCTCATCCTCCTCTAAATCCACCACAAGGATTGAAGTTTCCTCTCCCTAGAGAATTATACTGTGTAGTTTTTCCTTCTTCCTGTACTTCGCCTTGAATTTTGTATACATCCATTGACCTTTCATGCATGAGTTCATAAGCCCTACAATCCCTATCATCATGTCCCATGGACTTACAGAATGTGTAATACAAATTTGTGGGTTTCTAAACATACTTCTGCATGTAATAGCACTTGCCTGGGTGATGTCTATTTCTGCATACCTCACACCAGGGTAGGGTGACTTGCTTCAAAGGACTCGAAGCTCCAAAGGCCAAGTATTCATGAAATATGGGACAATGCTCCTTGTCATGGCCTTGAGATCTACATCTGAAACACTAGATGTCTTCTCTTTTATCCTTCCCCTTGTCTTTCTTCATATCCTCGACCTGCAAATACAAACTTGTTAGCTGACTCAAGATTTGGCTCATACCTAAGATGGATTCTCCCATAGGGGATGATTCTATCTTCATGGTGATCTCCAATGCCTCAGACTGTGAAGAAATATTTTGTTGCATTAGAAGAACTCTGATGTGTGGTAAGAGAGCAACAATGAACCATTCCTTTTTCTGCTCATCTGAGATTTGACAAGTTAATCGACTAGTTAAGGTCTTGAACCTCTGATCGAATTCCCAAATGGGTTCGACTACCTTCTGTTTGATCTCCTTCAGCTCTATAATACATTGTGATTCTGATTTGGGTTTCTTGAACGATGCAATCAACACATTCTTGATCTCATTCAGTGGCTTAGGCTATGCGAGTCCTTAGACAAGCTTCATGTACCAGCTCAATGCGTGGTCTCTTAGAGTAGTGCTAAACTAGGTTCTTTTAATAGATTCCTCAGTGACATTTTTAATATTCCATACAGCTTCACACAAAAACCAGTGTTGATCAAGATATTCATATCCATCTCCCCTAAATATAGGGAGCCTCATCTCATCTACCATAGAGCTGCCCAGGTTTCTTATCTGAGTATGTGCCGAACTGCTAGTAATAGTACTCTGAGGAATTTGGTGATTTTTACTATTATTATTACCTAGTGTTGTTGAAACAACATGAGGATTAATAGCACTTACTTCGGTAGTCTGTACAGTTCCTGAAGTTTTTGGCTTGTACCAACGAAGTTCTTCAGCTTTTCCTTCCTCTGCCCTAGTGGGTTCTGACTACTCTTTGTCCGCCAGATCTGCCTCTTCTCCACTATAGAAACCCTCATCCCCTTAGTTCTTCTTAAATAGGTTCACAAGATGAACTCCTTTGAACACTCTCCCACTGCTCGTATGTCCATCCTCTGTGTCATTTTCACTATCTAAATTCTTGAACATTATCTTTTTCAAATATAACTAATATACTATATCTTCAAGATGTTCTTCTCATGAAATAACATCTTGATTTGCAGCTTCAGAAAATGTAAAAATTTTCCTCTAGGTCCCTCGAAGAAATATCTCTTGGCTTGGTTATATGACTCTACTCTGTCAACATCAAACTCGGTGATGTACCCTCCAATGGTGATGTCAAACAAGTGATCTATGGCTCTTGATACAGAATTATCAACTCTCTTGACCTTCTTAATTAGTGCCGATGTCTAAACCACATGAGATATAGATATGATCTCAAACTAGGTATCTTCTAACCAAGTTAACCACTCATATAACTCCTAATGGATCCCTCCAAAGAATATCTCGTGTATATCGTTAAAGATATATCTTCCTAGCCAATCCTATGTATTAAGGTTAGGGTTCTTGTTTTCGGATTCAATGAAGTCCTTCTCTTGATCCTCTATCCACTTTTGAATATTTGTCTTTGATGGAAACCACCTTGACATTCCCTCAAACAGATTCATGTCCAGACAACAAAACCATTTGTTGGCACAGGGGCAGACCCAAGGTCCAACTCCAAGAGAACACCAACAAGCCCTAACTACTAGCCCTTTCGGCAACACCTGCAAAGAAGATGCAGTCTCACCCGAAGTAGCTATGAGGGGGTTGTAGGACAGATATGTCTACAACCATAAGGAATGCAAAGTGGATTCAAAATGATCGAAACATAACAATATAGTATTATTTATCTTCCTACAACCTACTGTGAAAGATATATCTATTAGATCTAACACGGTAATGCAATAACAATATACCAAATGACAAAGAATAGAGCATCAATCACACACGACACAAGATATACATGGTTCACCTTATCTCTAGGGCTACATCCACAGAATTGTGCTTATAATATATTAAGATGAAGCATACAGTTCTTGTCTATGCTCTTAGCAAGCAAATCTTCTTTCTTCTGCTCTTTATATCTCCCCTTCCTACGCACCCAGTTGTAGGACTAATCTTCAAACCCAGCTGAAGATATTACAATACCCGAAGACTCTCACGCTTATCACTTCTCTCTCACACAAAAATAATCACTCACATCCATAACAAAACTAGAACAAACCCTCTTCCCTCATCTAGGTTTTTATTTATAAATTACAATAACTCACCGACATCCTTAGGCCGAAACCTAGGTGTCAAAAACCTAGATACAAAAACCCTAGGTGTTTAAAACCCTAGGTCAACTTGACCCGTGTTTTCAGGGCTTCGCCAGCCTGTCTTTCCTTCCTTCTCGTACGGTGCTCCAAATCATCCAACGGTGGCTTTATTCACTTGTTGAGTTGTCCACGATCCTTCATCCTTTCTGGTCTGTCATCCTTGATCTCCTCGTACAACAACTTTCTTCCTTTGACTTCGCTTCATCTTTTTTGCGCTTTTTCTCACTTCAACCCAGTAACAGTTACTATGTCTTTCACGTAGTTCACGTTTTACATTTTCTTCCTTGATCTTCACTCGCTTCCATAACCAAGGGCCAAAATATTCAATCTAGGATTAAATAGATACATTATACTAGTAATTAAACTATACAACATATAGTCATAGAAAGGAGTAAGATGACATATCTAAACAGTTACCGAATAACAAATGGAACAACCACGTTCCTCCCAACCTTAGAACAGAACAGCCAAATCACTTGTCTCATTCTCCCCCTAGCCTGACCATGAATCCATGAGGGTGAACTCAAAACTTCTCCTCAACAATAGTGTTTTAGTATCAATAAATTCTCCTTGCCTCACACTCCTAAATCAATGTTCATAACAACAAGAGATCAATGGTTTTCCCAGAATACTTAGCAACATCCTACCTCCTCTCATATGCCATATATGCAAAGTCTTTTTTTGCCTAGGTCTTTCCTCCCTTGGGAATTTTCACATATTTCCAAATCCTTGATTTTCAGGGGCTTCCAATGGCCAAATTCTTGATTTTCCACTTGTAACAATCATCCCTGAGGTAGGTCCAACATGTTCCCCACTCATGGAGTCATGGTCAGTTGATTTTAACATGGTTGTTCCATTTGTCCTTCAACAATAATTATAAAATATTTTGTTTCATACAAGTGTCATAGTCAAGTAGATAGTTGGGCCAAATCAGATCTCTACCCAATAGTCATAATCATTAATTACAATTAACTAAATTCAAAATTTCCATAAATGGAAAAAATTTTCCAATTTTGAATTTACCAAAAACAGAAATAATTTCCTAAGAAATTTCAAACTTAAAAATAATTTATTTTTGGAGATGTTACATCCTTTCCCCCTTCAATAAAACACTGTCCTCAGTGTTCATTCCTTTCTTGGAACATGATTTGATGAGATTTTTGTAAATCTCCTTCCAACTCCCAAGTGGCCTCCTCAGGGCTAAAGTGCTTCCATTGCACTATTACCTGCGTGACGACTCTATTCCAAAGTGCTATTTCTCTCCAGTCCAGAATGCACAGAGGTTTTGATTGGAACTCGCCTTTTGGTTCCACCTGCACCAAGTTCCAATCGATCATATGAGTAGGGTCGTGAACATAATTCTTTAACAAAGAAACATGAAATACATTATGAACTTTTAGATTGGCGGGAAGTGCAAGTTGGTATGCTACAGGTCCAATTCGAGCTAAGATCTCGAAAGGCCCACAAAACTTGGGTGCCAACTTGGCGCAATTCCCTAACTTCAGTGAACTTTTCCGAGCTTTGAATTTTAAATAGACATGGTTTCCCACTCGAAAATCCAAGTGTCTTCTTTTTTGGTCCGCATAACTTTTATGTTTGTCATGTGTCTCCTTTAAGTACTGTTGTTCTTTTCTTACCGTGTTCTCCATTTCCTAGAGCATCTCTAGTCCAACCATGATTCTTTCAACTGGGTTATCCAAACTAATTGGAGTCATACACTTTCTTCCATACAATACTTTGAAGGGGCTCATTTTAGCCGAAGTTTGGTATCCATTGTTGTATGCAAATTCTACCAAGTGCAGGTAGTCTTCCCACTTGCTTGGTTTTGTTCTTACATACATGCAGAGAATATATTCTATGATCTAGTTTGTTCGTTCAGTCTATCCATCTGTTTGTGGATGATAAATCATACTGAAATTCAAGTTAGTATTTAACCCTGCAAACAATTCTTTCCAAAAGGCAGATGTAAATTTTACGTCTCTATCTGAAATCACCATTTTAGGAATACCATGTAGTCTAAAAATTTCTTTCATGAATATTTCAGTGATGTTAATAGATTTAAAAGTAGACTTTACAGAAATAAAGTGTGCAGACTTACTAAGTTTATCGATCACCAGCATAATTGAATCATTCATTTTCTAAGTTTTAGGCAAACCTGTAATAAAGTCCAGTGATATAGTTTCCCATTTCCATTTCTGAACAGGTAAGGGATGCAACAAGTTGGCTGGATGTTGGTGTTCGGCTTTTACCTGCTGACAATATTGACAGTTAGCTAAGTATTTTGTTGTTTCTCCCTTCATATTAGGCCAATAAAGTATTTTTCTTAGTGTTGTTATTGTTTTCTGGTATCCTGGATGACTAAAATATGGTTTCTTATGAACTTCATCCAAAATTGTTAACTTTAATTCCACCGAATCTGGTATGTATATTCTATTTTTGAGTTGTAGTAGACCATTTTTGTCCACACTCAGACATGTTTTGTTTGAATTTTTTGTAGTGTTCTGTAATTATGCCACTATTTTAGTGTAATTTTCGTCATTATTACCTGTAGTCTTTATCCTTTGCTCAAGATCGCTTTCTGCCCTACTAATATTTATTTCAAACAACCCATGGACTCTTCTGCTTAAGGCATCAACTAATTTATTTTCCTTACCCTTGATATGTCTTACCTCAAAGTCAAATTTGCTCAAGAAGGCTAGCCATCTTTCTTTCCTTGCATTAAGGTCCGACTGACTAAACAAAAATTTCACACCACTGTTATCTGCCAATAATAAAAATCTTCTACCCATTATGTAGTGCTACCCCATTTTTAAGGTGTGTATTACAACTGCTAACTCTAAATCATGAGGGGCATAGTTTCATTCCTGTTCCTTTAGTTTTCGGGACTCATAAAAAATTACGTGTCCTTCTTGAGTTAGGATGCTACCTAGTCCTTCTTTACTCACATCTACACAAACAGTGAATTCTTTCTCTAGATCGGCTACCTTTAAAATGGGTGTGGTTGTTAACAATTCCTTTAACTTATTAAAACTGTCTTGAAACTTCTGTGACCAGTTAAACTTGGTCCCCTTCTTTTGTAATGATGTGATAGGGTAATAAATTTTGGAAAATCCCTCTATAAATATGCGATAATATCCAGTGATTCCCATAAATGATCGGATGTTTGCTACATCCTTAGGTACCACCATCCATTCCACGATGGCTCTTATTTATTCAGGATCGATTGCAATGCCTTCTACAGATATTACATGTCCTAGGTACTGTATTTTCTTCTCATAAAAATCATACTTATCGAATTTAGCATAAAGTTTGTGCTTCCTTAAGGTTTGCAGAACTATTCTTAAGTGCTCTTCATGTTCTTCTTCTATTTTAGAATATACTAGAATATTGTCAATAAATACCACTTCAAACTTGTCCAAGTACTAACTGAAAATAATGTTCATTAAACACATAAACGTGGTTAGCGTGTTAGTGAGTCCAAAAGGTATAACTACAAATTCATAATGTCCATATCTCATTTGAATTTTTTTTTTACTTATGTCCTCATCTTTTATCCTAACTTGGTGATAACTAGATCGTAAATCCAATTTCGAGAAAATATTTTCCCCACTTACTTGATCGAACAAATCATTTATCCTAGGTAAGGGGTACTTGTTCTTAATAGTCATCTAATTTAATTGTCTATAGTCGATGCATAATCGCATAGTTTCGTCTTTCTTTTTCACAAAGAGGAGTGGTGCTCCCCATGTTGAAACACTCAGTATGATATATTCTCTGTCCAATGATTCATGTAGTTGAATTTTTAGTTCTGTTAATTCCATCAAACTCATTCGGTAAGGTGCTTTCGAGATAGGGGCTGAACTAGGTAGTAGTTCGATAGAAAAGTATATTTCTTTTCTTAGGGGTAACTCAGGTATCTCATCAACAAACACGTCTCTGAAATCATGAAAAATGAAAAAATCCTCTAAGGTGGGTTTATCTTCTTTTTCTAAAAGGTTTGTTACTTTGATGGCATAAAATTGACAACCCTTTCTCATGCATTTCTTGAATTGCATTGCTGAAATATGTCTAACTGATACTGGTTTTTGTATACCTTGAATCGTCCTAGTGGTGTCGTTTTTGGCTTTATACTTAAGTGATTTTTCATAACAATATAGCACTGCTTTATGCCTTTCTAATGAATCCATCCCGATAATTACATCATAAGATCCTAGAAGTAGAATTCTCAGATTTGTCTTTATGTTTTGACCACCTAAATTGAACTCATAATCAGAAATAAAGTCAACAACTTTCCTTTTTGTTCCTGTTGCTAGTTGTACCAACCAAGATTTTTCGTGTCTTATTTTCTTAATTTTATTTGACTCTACTATACTAGGAGTGATATAACTTAATGTAGCTCCAGGATCAATTAAAACAAAAATTTGAGTGTTATTGATTTTACCTTCAATTTCCACCACAAAGGACTGGTGGTCATCTTGTCGGTCATCCATGGCTACATTTATTCGATGCAAGCTTCTACCCACATCTCCCACTGTAGAGGTTGCATGCAGATTGTGAACAGTGGTTCTGGTTGCTGAAATCAACCGTGGATAGTTCCTTTTTAGATGAGGTTCTCCACATTGACAACATTTTAATGGTTCATGGGGGTTGTCCCCAAAATTCTTAGTTCCTTGAATTGTTGGAGTGCAAATATTTTCTTGGAAAGATTTTTTTTGAGATACCCGAGTTACCCCATGAGTGTTTGGATTGTTGGAGTGAAAATATTTTCTTGGAAATATTTTTTCTGCGTTCCGATAAGGAGTTGGCTGGTATCCCTTCTTCCACTGGTTCATTCAATCTTGTTTCTTGTCTTTCCAAGCTTTGGGAAATTTTGTTCGTTGTTTGTATTGGTCGTAACACATTCGGGCTTTCCTGAATATGTCACTCAAGGACTTGGGATTATCAAATTTTATTTTTCCCTTGTAGGGTTGTGGTAAACAGCTTAGGAACTACTGGATTTTCACTTTATCCTCCCAGATATAAGGTACAAACCTTAGTAATTCCAGGAATTTGTTTATTAGATCTTCCATAGCCATTTGACCAAGTCATAGCTCATAAAATTATTGGGTTTTTCTTTCATAGTAACTTTCAGATAGGTACTATTTCTTAAAGTTTTTCTTAAATTCTGACCATTCCATTTGTTTCTCCTTTAGGCCCTTAGCCAATTTCAAATCTTGCCACCAAATGATGGCTTTTTCTTTCAGATTATAGATGGTCATTCTGACCTTCATATTCCTGGAATAGTTATATATCTAAAAATACTTCTTGATGTCTAATAAACATGCTTCAACTTCCTCCCCTTTTCCAGATTCCCCATCAAAGGTAGCAAGTTTGATTTTCTTAAATTCTCCCTCAAGGTGATCTACCTGTTTTCTTTTTCTGTCTGTTTTTGTTTTATCTTTAGCTGAAGGTGTACCTTGAGATGAGATGTCCTTTTTTCTGCTTCAGGACCATAATTCTTGAAGGCCCTTTTACTGACCTCTTCTTCATGGTCATCATCCTTTGGGATTTTATTTTTCACTATAGTACGCAACAGGACTTCAATTATTTCCTGTTGTTCTTGTTGTACCTTCTTCATTTTCTCATTGTCTGCTTTGAAAACTTGCATCTCAACAATGAGTTTCCTCATCATTTCCATAACTTCAGTAAGTGAGATTCTGTCACTATTTTATCTCGGATCTTCAAGAGGTCTTTGTGTAGGATTCCCCTCAAGTTTGATTTTTGCATCACCCTAGGCTGCCATGATTAACACAAAACAGAAAAGAGTTTTTTGTTTGTAACAATAGTTGTTTTTGTTAGTTTTTCATAATAAAAAAAAAAAATTATGCTAAGTAAATAATTTGGCCCTGTTAAAGGTCCAAGTGTTGTAAACTTTTCTCTGATACCATATGTAATGTACCTCAAACCCATCACAATAATAATAATAATAATAAAATAAAAATAAAAATAAATAAAATCTAAGGAACATTAATCTCCAATTCAATTAATAGATTTGTAATCAGGGGAAGGTGAYAATTATCTCCATTKTTAAACTMTGATAAGTTTTCTTATATTATGGTTATCAACGTTGACATTTATATCCAGTCTAACATACAAGGAACATAGTTCCTAAGTGAATAACCTTCCATCATTATAACATTCTCATCAGTCCTAAAGTTACCCTAATATTCATATATATATTTATATATTATACTAGACTTAGACTATAGAGAACTTAGGACTTACGATCTTAAAATTCTTCCCCAAGAAAAGTACCTCTATACTAGTGTGCAAGGGTAAATCTCCATTGGCGTTTCTAAAAAAAATCTTGTATACTATGCACAATGCAAAGGGGTCAGGAGTACACCCATAGTGGCAAATTGTTGGCTTGGCGTTATTCTTTGTATGACCAAATTCTTCGAACAGAGTTCCTTGTAATTAATGGATCGGTTAAATATATGTCAGTCAACACTTACATAAAGGTTTCGTCACAATAAAATTTCATCCTAACAACTCGTTTAACCCTACCTAAGTTGTTTGATATCTCAACAGAACGACGGTTCTTCGAACGCTATACTAACTGGACTTACAACAGTTATGATTCACAGTTTCTAGTTGGTCGTGTCACAAAGGAACCCTCTTTACTTGGTACTCCTTTAATGTGAAGGGTAAGGTTCTTGTCAGGTAGGAAATAAGACTTTGATCCGACCATTAATGGACTCCTATGTGTGAAAAAAATGATGGTTGTCACTTGACCCCTCATCTAGTAAGGTCCCTCCAACTACGCCCCATAACATGGCCCGAGCCTCTCAGCATACTAATGAAATTTACTCCGGTAGTAAGAGATTTATTAGGGTTAGATGGCCTTTTTGTCAATCGCATAGTTCTCCAAGGAAACTCTGCATTTTCCTTTTCAAGGAGGGGTCAATTTCTCAGAAAGCTTCACTTGGTGGAAGACACGCATCCCTACCTGTCCACCCTGGTAAGTCCCTAATGCTACTGTAACTTTACAAATTTAAAGGAATACTCATTTCTTGTTATAGTGGAAGAATCTCTATGCTCGAACTTTGGTTATGATTTCCTTTTGAAATATTCTTCCTGTGGTTTCCATTCCTTTTGTAACTCTCGGGGTTAAACTTTCTTCTGGGGAGGTAGGTCTTCGCTGGTGTTTGATTTCAAACCTTTCAGAACCCTTTCAATACCCCTCCACTACCCCATCATCTACATTCTAGTACAATCCTCTTAGCGGGGTTACGTGGTTGTGCTTACTTAAGGTTTCGCAGTGTCCCTCTATTTGTTTCTATGGATTAACCTTAGTCAAAAGTTACTATTATCTAGTTTCAAAACCCTGTGAGTCCATGCGGAAGTATTAATCTCTGAATAAACTCTAATAGGGTAGAAAACCTGTTGAGGATCATGTCTTCGAGCATTTTTCCTTCGTGAATCATGACAGACCACCTGCCCACTGAAATGTTCAAAAGGGGATTTATGTAAATTTCATCTAGTAAGTAATGTAGAGTGGTTACCCTGTGTCCCGAACGATTCATAAGGGAATACTCTGTAACATGTAACATATGAATCTAATGAAACTTCTTGTTTAAGGTTACATATAATGTTATTATCATTTTATTTTGAGGGTGGGAACCACCCTTAAAGAAAAGACATTCGGAATAAGTATTATTTTGTGCGAATTCTATGTAAAGTAATCAAAATACATTTCATTCTGTACTTCTTGTTCGTTTTAATTATTAGAATATTCTCTTTGATTTTTTCGTCTGATATGTGTATTCAAGGATTGATTAATGCAACCTAATGATGGGATCCTTGGTCTTTGCAAGGGTACCCATCAGGTCGACCTTGACCCAATTCTCCCTTCTAGTCCGGGGTGGCTTCGTCGATTGCGTGGATGCAATGTGATCGACATTGTGGCCCAAGTTGAGTATGATCCCGAAGTTATGTAATTTTTTTCCTTTAGTCAATTCAATCCGAAATTGAAAGAATATTTCATATAAAAAAATCTTATTATTTCTGGATCGTTACTCACTGAAATTTATTTTCCCCCTTGCAGGATTAGAGTACCCGAAAGCTTCGAGATCCTGAGCATACCCATGTACAAAAGGTACTTGGGTTCCTTTACAACGTTCTCATATCTTATCGTTCCAGATTTAACCAGCGGAACCCTAGGTTCCAATCTAGATTTTTTGTTGGATATAAAGTTTTCGTTCCAATTATTGTTAGTCCAATAAATACAAAAGTTGTAACTCTACTCTCTATTGGGGAAACATAGTGCAGGATTTGCGTAAGTTTATGGTGCACACTTTTATTTTTGGATCTCGATATGTATTGTATAATGAGTTTAATTGATATCTGATTCGTGGGACTCTTCTCTTGCATTCTTGAAATGAAAATTATTGATTGAAAGCAATTGAATTTCCAAATTTATCAATACGCTAGTTGGCTATCAAACCTAGATTGTTTTAGGGCAAAAAGAATTTCCCTTTATATATTCTCATTGTTAAATTGCTCCGATACTATTATGTTTCTAAAAGATATTCAATGTACCAATAGAATTATTGGTTTTCCTTTATTTTACTGTTGTTTGATTTGTACAGAGATTGGATCGAATTGTTTCTATTGATAAGACTAGAAAAATTTCGAGTTTATAATAATGCATAATACGAATATGAAGGCAAAAGGGTTCCAGAATCTCTGTTTCAAAAATTTTCTACCTTCATGCATTTAGTATGTTGTTTTCCCTAGTTGGATATATATGTCCGTTGGAAACATTTTATATCTTAACTATATAGTATATGAACATGCATACATATATTACTATTCCTATTGTAGACAATTAATTTAAGTTTTTCCTGTAACATCTGCACAGATTACCAACTATATATATGTGTGTGTGTGTGTGTGTGTGTGTGTGTGTGTGTGTGTATGTATGTATGTATGTATGTATGTATGTATGTGTGTATGTATGTATTTCTCTATATAGGTATTGTGAATTATTGTCATGTATAGAATTTCGTCTTGATTCTGATTCTAATATGTGCGAGAAAGGAAACCTTAGATAAGTATTATGGTTCTATAATTTACCTATAGGAATGTAATTACACATGTATATAAGTTCGATCCCATCCCCATTTTTGTACATAGATATATTTACAAAAAAATACGATTCACTGTGGGGTTATCCAACAGTTTATCATACTATAGCAGTAGTCTAATCTACGAAATGAATTCTTCCAAAATTTTAACTAGATGTATCATTTTAGTTAATATATCAAATAGAAATGGCATTCCTTCAGTTGTAAAATCCAACAGAAATGATTCATTTAGAATTATTTTAGAGGCATTATGTCATTTTTTAAGTCTAACAACATTCAAACGACTTTTCGCCATAGTAATACTTCTATCTAGGATTAAATAGATACATTCTACCAGTTATTAAACCATACAACATTCGGTCAGAGAAAGGAGTAATATCATATCTGAACAGTTATTGAATAACAAATGGAATAACTACGTTCCTCCCAAACTTAGAACGAAACAACCAAATCACTTGTCTCGTTCTCCCCCTAGCTTGACCATGAATCCATGAGGGTGAACTCAGAACTTCTCCCCAACAATAGTCTTTTAGTCTCAGTAACTTCTCCTTGTCTCACACTCTGAAATCAGTTTTCATAACATCAAGAGATCAATGGTTTTCCCAGAATACTCGACAGCATCCTACCTCCTCTCATATGCCATATATGCAAAGTCATTTTTTCCTAGGTCTTTTCCCCCTTGGGAATTTCCGCATCTTTCCAAATACTTGATTTTCAGGGGCTTCCAATGGCCAAATTCTTGATTTTCCACTTGTAACAATCAGCCTTGAGGTAGTTCCAACATATTCCCCACTCATGGAGTCATGGTCAGATGATTTTAACATGGTTGTTCCATTTGTCCTTCAGCAATAATTATAAAATATTTTGTTTCATACAAGTGTCATAGTCAAGTAGACAGTTGGGTCAAATCAAATCTCTGCCCAACATTCATAATCATTAATTACAATTAACTAAATTCAAAATTTCCATAAATGGCAAAATTTTTCCAATTTTGAATTTACCAAAAACGAAAATAATTTCCTAAGAAATTTCAAACTTAAAAATAATTTATTTTTGGGGATGTTACACTCTATGAGTTCCTGGAATTTTCCGTTGTCCTGCTCCAGGCGCTTTTTTCCCCCTCGCTTTTCCTCTAGCGTGAGAATCATGTTGAAGTCACCCCCTATTATCCATCACTTTCCCTCTGCTAAGGAACCTAGGTAAGCTAGGTTTAGAAGAAAGAGATTTTTGTCTTGGTTGTTCTGCGGTCCATATGCATTTGTGATCATTCCTTCCTTGTCTGATTTGATGGCTCTGTAGTGAGTTGTGATGGTGCACGCAGTGGATAAGCCTTGATCAAGGATGATTGTTGCAGGATTCCATAGGATGGTCAAGCCTCCTAAATCCCCTTTTGAGTCTGTTTGATAGGATTCAAAATTACGCCATCATTTTTTGATGATATCTTATGCAGTTTTCCCTACACATTTTGTCTCTTGTATCAGGAATATATCAGGGTTTTCCATTTTGATGCAGTTTCAGATAATCCTTTGTTTGGATCTTCCATTTAGGACTCTGAAATTACAGGTGAGGATCTTCATAGTTAACAATTAGGTGGGTGGGAAAAGGAGCTCTCTGAGAGCTTGTGAATCTATCCCAAATTGATCATATAGTTTCCCGCTTCCTTTATTAGCTGATGAGCTGATTTTTTGCCTCGTCGCTTGTTTTCTTTTGGGTGTTTTCTTGGATCTTAGTTTAGGTCTGTGTTGATCCCCATCCTTGATGTAGCCCCTACTTATGAGTCTAGAAATACTTTGTGAACTTTCCTGAGTTGGTCCTCTGGTAAGGTTTGAATATCCTTCTTGTTGAGTGCTTCTTCTAACCTATCTAGGTCGATTTCTACTAGGTCTTGCTCATCCATCCCCATGATTGTGTCTTCCTCTCTTTCTGGTTCCTTCCTTGAGACTGGGTGAGTCTGTATATCTGCTTGGTTTGTTGGGTTTTGATACTCTTGTGACTATTGGTCTTCCTTGTGCTTGTTGGGATCTGTCCCCATGGGCTTGTGGGGTTTTCCCACTTCTTCTTCCTCTGGGAGGCGATTAAGGGCTTCAAAAGAATTTTTATTTGGGTTCTTTTTTCCATTGTTAGAAGTGAGATTTTTCTGTGCTTGTCTCCTTCAATTTTTCACTTGGGTATCCCTCCTTTTTTTTCTCTTCAGCTTCCCTTTGGGGGGATTTTTTGAGAGGGCAGTCTTTGAAAAGGTGTCCATGTTCATGGAATTTTCGGCATCTAAAAGGAATGTGTTCATAATCTATGGTTTGGGCCCATTCCTCATCTTGGTATTCTAAGGTATTTGTTCTTGGCAGATCTTTGGAGATGTTCATATAGACATAGATTCTTTCATAAGAGGTGTATTTTCTCTATTTGGTAGCTTCAGAAGATTTGACATATTTACCCAGGGTGTTTCCTATGCCCAATAAAATTTCTTCTAACCAAAACTCTTGAGGTAGGGAATAGAGGCGAATCCATACTGGTGCGTAGCAGAAGTTTTCCTTTTCTGGGCAGAAGCGGTTTGTCCAGAAGCGGAGGTAGAGGCTAAACGAATTGTAGAAATATGGTCCCCTTCAAATATCTTGTCCTTGTCTTCTAGGTTGTAGAATATTACTGTGAAGAAACCTTTGGAGCTTAGTTGGAGCTCATAGTCTCCCTTAGGGTTCCACCTGTTAGCACTCTGTAATTTGTCCAAGGTTGTGAGGCAGTCACAGAGGCAACATCAAAACCACTTCGAGTCTTGGATCTAGCCCTCCAAGACTCAGAGAGGGATCTCTCTGTCTGATATAACTTTGTTTTAATAGGTATTAGGCTATTTATTAAGAACATGGGTTGGGGTTTTTAAATGGTTGATTTGGAACAACAAGGAGGGCCATTGGGCAAATGGGGTTTGCGCTTAAAAATGTGATTCACTCTCAGATATGGACAAAGTTATTTCACAGGGAAAGGTAGCGGCAATGTTGGATCGAATTAAGTTTTGATGGTGTCGATTTGGGGAAGAAAAAGGGGAGGAAAAAGACAAGCAAAGGAGCAGCTAAGAATTCCTAAACTGGGCTTTCAGAAGAAAACATAAAGATTATCACAAGATCAGATGCAGAGTATTTGCTAATAAATTATGCTCTGGTACTTTCTTTTGACAATAAGAATTGACAACAAATGAAAAGATGACAAGAAAATACTTAATAGAGAAAGAACTCCACCAACACATCCACACATGAATCTTGTAAAAAATCATGTCCATCATTGATTGATCATTTAATAATTACAAAAAAAAGTTTTCTGGCCCAACACAGCCCACAGTCCAGCCAGGAACCTCACAGGCTGAACCTTTTTACATTAAAATCCTCTGAATAAATAGGATAGACCATCCCAATAATTTTCAGAAGTTGGTTTAACTGCCTCGGCCAAAAATAGCCACCACTCCCACAAATTTTGGAGCTATCTGCCATGAAAGATGGACCGGTTTTCTGCGAAAAAGGGGTCCGAACAGACGTGTTTTTCTCTTGAACGATGACACCTGGGAGAAAATGGAAGGATTTTATTGTATATGGGCATGTGCTGGACTCAAAACTCCTTCAGTTTCACCAAATTCACCTCCATCTGGCCGTAACATCTCCTGCAAGATCGGGACTGTAACGGAAAATTGATAATATGGAAAAATGCGCCTCAAAGATGGCTTTGATTCTCCCTTCTTGTAGTTTCATTACAAAAACTGAGAGAGGTTTTTGTTTTTCATCCTGTTACTGAGAAAACCCTCTCTCGGTTTTTAAAAATTTGTTTTCATTTTCCCATAATCACCTCTGGAAGATGACGTGCTGAACAGGCAAAAAGTGACAAAAATTGAAAAAGGTGGTTTTGTTTTCGGGAAAGCGGTATTCCAGACCCCCCCCCCCGAGGTGGTANAAGATCAGATGCAGAGTATTTGCTAATAAATTCTACTCTGTTACTTTCTTTTGACAATAAGGATTGACAACAAATGAAAATATGACAGGAAAATACTCAACAGAGAAAGAACGCCACCAACACATCCGCACAGGAATCCTGTAAAAAAACATGTCCATCACTGATTGATCATTTAATAATTACAGAAAAAAAGTTTTCTGGCCCAACACAGCCCACAGTCCAGTAAGGAACCTCACAGGTCGAACCCTTTTACATTAAAATCCTCTGAATAAATAGGATAGACCATCCCAATAAGTTTCGAAAGTTAGTTTAACCGCCTCGGCCAAAAATAGCCACCACTCCCACAAAATTTGGAGCTGTTTGCCATGAAAGACGGACCGGTTTTCTGCGAAAAAGGGGTCCAAACAGACGTTTTTTTCTCTTGAACGATGACACCTGGGTGAAAAATAAAGGAGGTTATTGTAGATGGGCATGTTCTGGACAAAAACCTCCTTCGGTTTCACCAAATTCGTCCCCAGTTGGCCGTAACATCTCCTGCAAGATCGGGACTGTAACAGATAAACCGAAAATGCGAAAAAAGAGGCTCAAAGACAGATTTGATTCTCTCTTCTCGTAGCTCTGTTGCAAAAACTGAGAGAGGTTTTTGTTCTTCATCCCATGCTGAGAAAAAAACTCTCTTGTATTTTTAAAATCCATCTTCGTTTGCCCATAAAATGCCTCGGACGAACACATGATGAAACAGAAAAAAATGGCAAAAATCTGAAAAAAGCGGTTTTGTTCCATGAAGGTGGTATTCCGGACCCCCCCCGAGGTGGTAAGCGGTTAATTTTGGGGGAGGGAGTCCGCTGGAATAGAATAATTCCACGTGGAGGGGGGGTGGTTTTGAAAAACCATTATTCCGGACCCCCCCCTCGTTAAAGTTCAGATGGTGAGGGGGGGGTTCGGAATTTTTATGGACCGTTTGTTTTATTGCTTTGATGTGAATGGAGGGGCGTGAGGTATGGAGGTGCGTGGAGGTAAATGTGAGCGGGAGTGATGGTATGAGGGTGGGGTAGACTTAGGGTAGCGTAGGTTAGTTTTAAGTTTTGTTTTTGTTTTCTTTTTTTTTAAATATTATTACATTTTTGTTTCACGTTTTTGTTTTATTTTAATGTGTTTTTTTTTTGTTTTAATTTGATTATATGTTTTGTATATTATATTTTATTTATTATGTATTTGTTTTATTATATGTGTTTTTTATATTTTTGTTTTTACTTTTTAATATGTTTTATGTTTTTTAATATATATATTTTTAATTCTTTTTAATTTAA
>JASDQU010014858.1:412107-434042 GCA_032191745.1 Picea mariana
ATGCATTGGTTATAAATGAATATAAATATTGACTAACAACAAGTGTTTTTCCTACACACAAGTGGACGATCAACCGCGGGGAACTGCAGACGCATAGAATGGTGATCCACAACGAAGTGGGGGATGATTTCCACAATAGAGATAAAGAGTCTAACAAAAGGAGAGCAGTAAATACCCCTCCAGATCCAGCTGAGACTGTGAGGAGCCTCATGGTCGAACTACAGAGCTGCAAGGTCGACAAAGAGAGGTTGATAAAAGAGCAAGAGAAGCAAATGGAAATTAATGCAGTCTTGCTGCAGATTTTATCTGACATACAAAGACAATTGCAGTATGGACCTGACACCAGTCACGCAGACAAACGACAAACAAAGAAAAGCTGAAGTCCACCTGAGATGCATAAATGTGGTATTTTAAGTGGCCACACTGGGAAGAGCACCTCGAGAAAGGTCCACCCTAGAGATAAGGGAAAAGCATTGGACGATTCCTCTGGAATGAAAACTGGCGACTCAGAGCGATCTTCTAATAGTTCTTATTCCTGAAGAAAACAAAAGAAGCAAAATTATTCCAAAAGTGATAATATCGAAGAATTCAAACACCAAATACCAGAAAGTACCAGAAATGATGTTTGGATGAGACAATTACCATGTAAACACTAAATAATATTTCAATTCACTTTAAATTTTAAATGTAGTAGTCTAAATGTTCGTTCTTTTTTCTTTCTTTTTTTTTTAAGTGATTTTTCACTTTTCATTTTGTTTGAAATCAGGTGATGAATGATTGAATCTGCAGATTTGAGTAGCTAAGTTTGTATAATCCGAGTGTCTCAAAAACTTTTCATCACACTGAATCCATTTATACATTCAGAAATACAATTTAAATAACAGAAAATAACAATTTTATCCAAATTTACATCACTTTCAACCCAAAAAAAAACTAGAACCTTACACCATTTTAAATCATTTTAAATTGTCCATCAAATAATAAGATTCAATGATCAAGATTGATTTATTTTCCATATGAGATAAACACAGTGATCTATTACACCACTACCACTGCCGAATTCACGTAAACGGGGTACACCCAAAACGCAGGCCAGTACGTTTAATTATTGCAGAAATTGGGATAAGATGTAAAAAGGCCTACTACTGGGGCAATTTACCTCGACAATGCTCGACAATATAGCGGCGCTTGGCCGCCATTGCTTGCCAATATTTAAGTCCACCAGGAAAATGCTCGACAATATTTAAGTCCACCAGGAAAATGCTCAACAATATAGCGGCGCTTGGCCGCCATTGCTTGCCGCAGCCAGTCAGATGGTGGAACGGCGGCCGCCACGTTGGGATGCTCTCGCATCGTGGCCAGCCATTTGTAGATGCGACCGCACTTCTCCGGACCAGGGAACTTGAAATCTCCCAACGCTTCCAGGGTGAGAAACCACGTGACCAAGGGCGCCAACATCACGTTCACCATGCTCATTTTCTCACCCATCATTCTTCTCAACATCACGTCCAACTGAAAGTAGGTGGAGAGGATAACAATCATTCTTCCCAACCATCCAAGCTACATTCAATGGATAAACTAAATGAAACTTATCATAAAAGCCCGGCAATTAAGAAAAGCTAGAAACATTTCTAATATCACTGAAACAGCCTGGCAATTAAGAAACACTACAGACATCTCTAATATCACTGAATCTGGTTTCTGAAGTTTCAGGGGCTTGGGAATGGGTACCAAAGGTGTCTAATTGGCTGGAACAGTTTTGGGAACTTCAACATCAAGAAAATAAGAGCTTGAGAATGCTTTTCTGAAATAGAGAGTTTTAAATTAATATTATATCTATAAATTTTAGTATTAATAAGTACCAATTTTAGATATTATTAAATTAAAATGTAAATATTCAATTAAGGACCCCTACAGAAATCTCTAATATCACTGAAAGTTTCTAAAGTTTCAAGAGCTTGAGAATGGGTACCAAATGTATTTAATTGACTGGGAACAGTTTTGAAAATTTGGAAGTTTTTTGGAAGTTTTAACATCAAGGAAATGAGAGCTTGAGAGTGCTTCTCTGAAATAGAGAGCTTTAAATTAATATTATATTTATAAATTTTAGTATTAATAATTACCAATTTTAGATATTATTAAATTAAAATGTAAATATTTTTATTCAATTATTAGAAACACAATCTATTACAAATAATTTTATTATATTGATTCAAAATATCACTATAAAACAAAAACTAAACTACACCTAAACATTATTTTAAATAAATGAAAAAACTTAATAATATTCACTTTATAGTTGTGGATATGGAATTTTTTAATGCATGTGTATTTTCGTTCGAGCTTAAACTAAATATGAAAGTTTAATAAAATAATTTTGACATTTTTTTAATAGATAATATTGACATACCCTACCCCCTTTTGTATTTGAACCTGTAACCTCTTAAGAGAAAACACATGTTCTTAACCATTAAGCCCATTCAAGTTGTATACACTACTCAAAATTTACATTAACTTTAATGTACTCAAATCCTTAAAATTAAGAGTATTATGTTAAATGGATTATAATACAGTTGATGCAGGTTCTACATAATATATAAGCTTTATCTATATAACATCATCATTCTATCTCCAAAGTCTAAGAAATAAAAACTACACAATCAAATCACATAGAAACTTAATAAAAAATAAATAAATATTAATTTAAATAAAAATAAAATTACAAATAAATACAAAACTTTAAAATATCTAGCAAAACCGAGTGAATTACAAGAATATTAACATCACAGAAGTTTATGGGTTATTTGGCAGCAAAGAAAATAAGAATTAAATTATATAAAATAAAATAATAGCGTGACGTCACGAAAATTGAAAGATTCTTTTGAACGGAAAGAAACAATATTAATAAAATTAATAAAATAATCACTTATAAACAATCACTTAACTAATATTAAAAACAATCACTTAAAACTTAGGTAGGATTGAATAAAATAATTAAAAAACAATATTAATAGAAGCATTGTTAAAAACAATCACTTAAAACTTAGGTAGCATTGAATAAAATAATATGAATTATTAAAAAGTTGCTCCTTTGTTCACGGCCTTCTATGTGAGAGTGACAACTTCAACATTGGTGTGATTGGTCTTAACATATTTTATAGGATTTGATGATGATGATGATGATGTTGATGATGGATTTTTAGATTATCAATTTGATGATGATGATGATGAATTTTTACATTATCAATTTGATGATGATGAATTATTATGATTGAATAAAATAATATGAATTATTAAAAAGTTTCCGCTTTGTTCATGGCCTTCTATGTGAGAGTGACTACTTCAACATTGGTGTGATTGGTCTTAACATATTTTATAGGATTTGATGATGATGATGATGATGATGATGATGATGGATTTTTAGATTATCTATTTGATGATGATGATGATGATGGCTTTTTACATTATCAATTTGATGATGATGATGATGATGCACTAAAACCAATCCATCGGATTATTGGGTAAGCGATTACCTGAGATTCTTCAGAATTTTGTTTATGTGCTTGAAAAACATTAAGAGAAACTTTCAAAGATCACCATACTTTTGTTGAGTTAAGAGGTTAGGAAGGTTGATGATAATGATGATTTTTACATTATCAATTTGATGATGATGATGATGATGATGTTGATGATGCACTAAGATGATAATGATGATGATGAAATTTTACATTATCAATTTGATGATGATGATGATGATGCACTAAGACCAATTCATCAGATTACTTGAGATTAAGAGGGTAAGTGATTACTTGAGATTCTTTAGAATTTTGTTTATGTGCTTGAAAAACATTAAGAGAAACTTTCCAATATCACCATACTTTTGTTGAGTTAAGAGGTTAGGAAGGTTGGTAGTGTGAAAAATATTTTGAAAATGAAATCTAATATGGGTAGAGGCTGGTCAATCTAAGAGAAAGTGTTTTTCATCTTCAACCTTCTTAGTGTCACAAAGGTGACACACTCTTTTATCCCATGGAGTTTTAGGAATTGACCAACACCTAGTTTCACTATGGAGCTTGTGAGAATTTGTCCTTAACTTAGCAATGCTTATTTTTTTCTTTACACTTGGCAAAACAGATAGATAATTTTGATTTTCTAGATTAGGGTTGATTACATCCTTATAATACTTTAATTTTCTTTTTTCCTCTAACTCTTTATCACACCACATTTTCTCCTTAAATTTTGATTTGACGTTTTTTTTAATAGTATCTTTATTTTACAAAATGGTGTCTTCCATGATTCCCCAATAGTTTAGCCAAGACCGAGAATCTTTATGTCATCCTCGCTTCAGTCAATGGTGGTTATGAATCGATTCTGAAGCAATTTTAGGAAACCTCTTGTCTTCCATGTTGTTTAACTTGTTCTTATACATTAGATGTCTAGTCATATCCATGCTCTCAATGGGGGAGAGGCTTGTTTCTAAGAGGAGGATGGGATAGGGTGTATTTCCTTTAATTTTGAGATTATAAGTTATAAAATTCTTTTGTATTTGCTCTATCTTTCTCCAGGATTCATGAGAGGTACTATAGCCCCATACTTCACATCCATAAAGAATAACAGGTGTAAAAAGAGTCTCAAAGAGGAGTTTCTTCTTATCCCAACTCCAAAGATCAACTGATTTACAATTGTTTTCAAGCCCATAATAGGCTTTCCATCCCCCAATAATATTTTTCTCAATGCTATAATTCCAATTGAGCTTGTGGTGAATATCAATTCCAAGATATTTGTATGAAGTCACTTCCTCCAAGTTGTTGTTGTCATATACGAAGGTATCATAAGGGATCTTATTGGATTTAATAATCATGACCATAGTCTTATTAGTATTAACAGTCATACCCATATTGGAGCAAAACTCCTTGAGGATTCTTAGTTGGTTTTCATGATCATGGGGAATCCTTGCCATAAGAATGATATCATTGGCATAAAGAAGAAGATTGATGACTATACCAGTGAAAGTAGGGCCGACACAACCTACTTTTTCCAAGCAATCTTCTAACGTGTCAATTTAAATGCCAAAAAGGGTAGGGGGCAAGGGACAACCTCGTTTGACTATGATATTGCAGTTAATCTATTTTGACCAGCCCTCTGTGTTTTTAAACTTAGAAATAACGTTATCATACATCCTTATTGCAATAGCCCTCAACTTGAGAGGCACTTTTATCTCTTCCAAGCTATTGCAAAGATTTTTCCTAGGAACCATGTCAAAAGATTTTCTAAAGTCAACAAAACAACAAAAAAATTGGTTTAATTATTGCAGAACTCCTTTGCAATGATCCTAAAATTAACAAGATGGTCTATAGTTGAATGATATTTCCTAAGCATGTCCTGGACTTTAGCTCTTTTATCGTGACTTTCTAGCCAAAGGCTAATCTTCTTTTCCAAAATAATTCCATAAAACTTGGCTAAAATTGGGCTAATCATAATGGTCCTATAATTGGAGGGAATGTTTCTATTCCCATTTTTTAAAATAGGAACAATGAGGCTTTGCGTCCAGGGTTTAGGGAAGCCCTACTTGACTTCTCAATTGAAGAGCTTGTGTATGTGAGGGATAAGGATTGACCCTTTGATTTTAAAAATTTTAGCTTGGTAGCCTTCAATGTCCTTAGCTTTACCATTTGCAAGCCACTTAACCTCGAACTCTATGTGATCTAAAGATAAAACTTCTTCCTTTGTAGGGACAATAGGAATGGTGTCCATGGCATTAGGGAACTCGCAAAGACTTTTAAGGTAGGAATTTCAGTCCCTTAAGGGAATCCTATTATTTTCTTTAGTATTGTGTTTTAGAATTTGGCTCCAGAACTTCTTAGGATCCAGCTTATATAGTTGTGAAAGTTGCTCTTTCTTTTTATTGATATAGTACATTTTTTTCCTTTTAATTAAGGATTTGTACGTATTGATCTTATCGAGTTTTAAGCACTCATTCGAAGCATCCCTAATGACTTTCCGAGCAATTTTACATTCTTAATCATACCAAGGGTTGGTCATTCTATTATTCTTTTTATAGGACACCTCGAAAGAGAACTTGTTAATAGAAGTGGAAAGGATAGTTGTAAAATTATGATAGAGCTCTTCAATGTTGTCCTTATAACTTAGGAGATTTAATTTACTATTTAAATCCTTTAAGATAATAATAATAATCTATTTAACTTGTGACTTCTTAGGAGGAATTAACAATTAGGTCCATTTAGGTCTACTTAGCTGTATGAGACCAAATGAGACCAAATTAATGTATAAGATTCCCCTGTTTATGAGACAAAGGACCTCCTCTAATGATTTAACTAGTAAAGTCTATAGAAATATATATACCCTAACCCCTCTCTTAAAATATATCATAATAAACTTAATACAATAAAGTTGAAAATATTAAATTTATGAGAATGATCCTCTAGACATGTTTAACGAGTTTTAACAAAATATTTACTTGGTATTGTACAAAATAAATATTAAATTAATAAAATTTAATATTTTTATAAAAAAAAAAAATTATTTTATTAAACAATAATAATATCTAAATGCATGGTTGAGCACATATCTGGTCTTAATTGCATCGCGTGGGAGAGTATGTCCCAATAAACTTGAGAATATATGGAAGATAAAGTTGAGAATATTTGATTTTTGGAGGGTGGTTATTCATATAGGTGATCGCAAAGTTAACTTAAAAGTCTTGCCACATAAATTAATATTTTCCTGACGTGGAGGAGAGATTCTTTAGGAACGAAGTTATTTTAAAAACAATAGCGGGTTTTATTAAAATTTGAATGATGATTATGATTATGTTTTTTTTTTGTTTTTTTTTAATCAAAATTATGTTTTAATAAAATTTAATCATCTAATGATTATAATATTTGATTTTATTATAATATTTTTTTTAATGTTTTTTATTAAAATTTATTTTAATTTTTTTTTTAAAACAATACTGGGCTTTATTAAAATTTGAATGATGATTATATATATATATATATTTTTTAATCTAAATTATGTAATAAAATTTAATCATCTAATGATTATAATATTTGATTTTATTATAATATTTTTTTTATTAAAATTTATATATATATATATATATATATATATATATTTTAAAATTTTCAATATGATTAAAAAAAATATTCTATTTATATAATAAAAAAACAAATAAATTTTAATATTATTAAAAAAAAAAATTCATCTATATGATAAAAACAAACAAATAATTTAATTCACATATATGTTTCTTAGATCATATAATTCATATATTTTTCTTAAGTTAGAATAAGTTCCAATATTATTGTGTTTATATTAGTTAACAAGTACCATTACGAACAGATAATTGGTTGAGTTTTGAATTTGCAAGGACAAATCTATAATAAAAATTTATGGTCGAAATCTAGTACCGAACAAGCTAACCTAGTAATTGGAAAAGAATGTGCTCATACAAGTTAAACTAAAAAGATTATTTTATTTTATTTAAAGGAGAAAAGCAAAACAAATAATTTAGGGTAAATTTGTGATTTATCAATCATATATATTATATATTTTATTTATGCTTATTTTAATTTAGGATCTAGGAATTAAAAAATATTATTTAAAAACGTTTTTAAATTAAAAAATTGAAAAAAGATTATACAAAATTAAAATAAATCTATTTTGATTTGATAATAGTTTATGATTTTTTTTATTTTTTTATAAAGTGAAATATATAATTGATTACAATTTATGATTTTTTTTGCTTTTTTATAAAGTGAAATATATATTTTTGAATTAAGTACTATGCTCATTTCAAAATAGGATACCAAGGGAATACACATGGTTGTAATCATTGTCTTATTGACCAAGTAAAGCCAAAATAAGAAGCATCACACTTCCTCCTTTATTGTATGGAATTGATATAATCAACTCATTATTTAAATTATATTTTTATTCTATATAAGAAATCATTAAACAATGCAAATATTTTAAAGATGAAAACTAACGTACAATAAATTTCATACAAATGATCTTTGATTTCATTATATTGAGAAAATTTCATATTCCAAAGTGGCCATACGAAATCTTACTCGCAAAGAGAGTTCTCAACTATGTTCAAAAGTGGGCAAACAAATCGTAAGGCATGTTTACACTATTGTCCACAATTTAAAAGAAGATTTGAAAGTGATATATATATATATAATTAATTGAAAGTGCAAAAGTTTTAGTAGATCATTACTCTTTGATGTCAAAAGTCTTGCTGGATGAGTTTTTTTCTCATCTTGAGTTTTTCTTTCACCATAGTTTTTAGCTTGATATTTTTTGTTTTTATATGTAATGTATCCTTGTTTGATTGAGGTTCACTATATGAAGAATACACATAAAAATAAATTCTACTAACATATTTTGTAGAAAATATGCAAAATACACAGATTTAATCATTTTCTGATATCATTAAATAAATGCATCTATAACATTCCAAATAAATATGAATTCAACTAACAAATTAATCATGACAACATATAATGCATTCTCATACACGGTGTTAATGCAAAAAAATTAAAACTCATAATGCAATACATAAAATAGATAAAATGTGTATCTTTGTAAACAATTGTGCAATCAACTCTTTGGGATGAACATTCCACCCAACCATATAATTGTTGTTCTAGATATGAACAACAAGTCACCCCGAGCTAGAGATAGGAATCCACAAAACAAGGTGTCTCTCACTATGCACTCGTAGCTTAGATAATTCCACAACCGATTGGTATTCTCCTACAACTATCTTGAGTTTCCTCTAGCTCTCTTCCTCTCGACCTGCCCAAACCAAGGAATGCACCCCTTCACTGGTGTCCCATTCATTTATCAAGGTCTCTCTGGCACAAGTGGCCAGGAACATCACTACTAGGAATTCAAAGGAAACTCGGTGCTACGAAAACTACCAGGAAAAAAACAACAACAACAAGATTGTTGTTGTAATGAAACTCTCAGAGCAGTTAACTCTTCATGTCTGACAACCTGGTTCTTTTGCAACCTTGACAACTTGCTTCTTCAGTCTTCAGCTCCAAAAATGCTCCATAATTCTCCCTCAAATATTTTTCAAGCTCCAATGCACTCTCCTCTACAATTAACTCTCCCTTCTTATGCAAAAACATGATTGTCTAAAATCCCCCCCTTGCCCATATGAATTTCCTCTCCTTTTGTTATTTTTTCTTGAGTCACACTCATCCCCAAACTGATTGTACTTCAACCCCATGCTCCCAATAATTATGGGATGTGACTTCTCACAACCACCCTCTTACATTTATTCAATGATTGGATTTGGGAACACCCAACAACAAAATAAAAGATTCACTCAAACATTGAAATCAAGAAAAAGGATTCGAGAATTAAACTCATGAATAAAAAATCCCTTTCTAGACCCTGACTCTGTCCATCTCCCCCAATAGTTGGCATGATTTCTTAAATTCAAATATATAATTCACTTGTTACATCGCTTGGTCATAGCCACATTCATATGTACATTATGCATTTATTAAACTAGGGATTATAATGGTGACATTACATTCCCCCTCCCCTACAATTATGCATTGTTCTCGGTGTACAACACTATGCCAATATACATGTACAAATTTTACATCAAAAGACTTATAAAAATCCGAATTTTGCAATTTTTATACTCCAACAACAATTAAAGCCATAATCTCTTATTCCTCTCAACCCATTGACCCAAGGAATGTACCCCCCTTCACTTCTCTCAGTCCATCGGGCTCTACCATTATTTTATTAGGATTCCTAGCACAAGTTGGCTAGGAAAACTCTAAGGTGTGGTTTCAAAAATCTAGCTGCCAAATATAGAGTCTTTCACTCTTATATTCTCTTTTCTTCAAAATTGAAAAAAAATTGTGGGTACTCATTCTGCATGGTCTCCTCATGCTCCCATGTAGTGTCTTCTAGACCATAGCAGGTCCACTGGACCTTTAACAGGCCTATAGCTTGTTCCTAAGAACTTTGACTTTTTGGTCCATGATATACACTAGTTCCACCTGAAAGTCTCTTTCGTGTTCCACCTATAGCATAGTTTAATCAATTTTGTGGTCAGGTTTAGGCACATATTTCGTTAATAACGACACATGAAATACATTATGCACTCTCATGGATGGAGGAAATGCTATCATGCATGCAACTAGGCATATCTTCTCTAAGATTTTAGAAGTCCCATAGTGTCTTGCTACTAGTTTCAAGCATCAACCCAATATTAGCGAACTTCTCTTTGCCTTCACTTTCAAAAACACATTTTCTCCCACTTTAAAATCTTTGAAAGTATTATTCTTATCTGCATAACTCTTCTATCTATCCTGGGGATATTTTAACCCAATGTTACAATCTCTCTCAACACTTCAAGATCCCCATGATGTAGGTGAAACATCCTCTGATGCCATAACTCACATGATTGACTATTGTTGTTGCTACTCGCTGCCAAGGCATGCAGTGGATGAAAAAACAATCTATACGTTTTTCCATCCCTCACTCCAATCACCTTTTCAGAGGTGATACTGGACCCCTTAGGGTGTATGAGAGCCTTTATACCTCTGAAGGACACCTCAAGACCCCTGTCTTGAAGGGTGGAAACTATGATGAGATTCTTCTTCAACCCAGGGATAAGAAACACATCCCTAAACAACATGGGTGGCATAGTATCCCTCTGAAATGTCATTGTGCCATGCCCAACAACCCTGACAATGGTGTCATCTCCAAGTTCAATATCCATCTTGATCTTAGGATCTCAGAGATCAGTTAAGTTCACTCTCACATTCGTCATATATATCGAATATCCATTGTATATATACATGATCTAGGTGGATCTCGGTGGCCACCCTCCTATTCCAAATAGCTCAAAAAAATCTTCTGGCAACTTACTATTTTAAGCAATTTTTCGGTTCTTAAACTTTCGAGGCCACTTTGAGGGAATAAATGAAGTATTTTTAGGATCGATATCCTCAATGATACACAAATGCCCTAATTTATCCCCCAAAATTAATCTCTTCGACGATACCTTTACAACGAGCTATCGTGCACCACAAACGGAGATCGTATGCCAAAGTTACACCCCTAAGAAGCTGATACACCAAACTACCCAAAACGGGGTCCACAAAACTGTTGGTTTTTCATCTTTCGGGGTTAGGGTGTTGGATTTTCTTTATATTAAAAATTCCTTTAGAGCCTCATTGTAACCATCTTCTTGCGAATGTGAGTAGTCATCACATCTCTTCTCAAAGATAAGTTTCCACCATTCTAGCGAGTCTTTCACTCTGTATTTCTACAGTTTTGTACATTTTTCTCATTAATAAAAATTGCGTATTATTGTATCTCTATGTTTATGGTTGCATATCTAATATATTTATGTTATATTATTCGATATATGAGATATATCTGTACATTTCTTTATTATATCTCCGCTCTCATTTCGTGCTGAAAATAATCTGGATCAGTGGTATCAATGCAGGCTACTCTTCATCATTTTTTCAGTGCATGTCCCTGACGAGGTCCGAGTATATAATTTTGGGTCTCGAGCTTGTCTCTCTTGAGGAAAATTTCTCTCGCATTCCCAAGAAACCCTCCATGGAGGAATAAAATAAAAATGACAGAGCAGAAGATTCTATTAATTTGTTGCTTGAGCAAGCTCTCACGCGATAGAGGGATGAAATGATGGAGAATTTTTCCCACATCCTTCAACTCTTGTTAATAAAAACCGGTGCGTTTTCATCAAGCGAACACTTTGGAGGCACATCTCCTTTCAAGGTACAAATTAATTTTTATATCCCCGTATTTGGCAGACATATAGATGTCGATGTCCTAGAAAAATGGTTAAATATGCTAGAAGGCTATTTCTCTATTCACTATTTTTCGACAGGGAAAAGATCACATTCACACTCCTTAAAAATATCCCCCATGTCAAGCATTGGTGGGAAACTTACTAGGAGAAAAGTTTCACAGAGGAGTCTCAAATATATGGGGCTGATCCCACTTGGAATTTTTTTGTGGATGCGATCAAGGAACAATTTTACCCTGTTGGTAACTATCACGATCAATACATGATATGGACCACACTGCATCAAGAGAGGGGCCAAGAAGTGTCGAAGTTCACCAATACCTTTCGTACCTTGCGCATCAAGCTGGGTATCAAAGATTCTGAGCGACATTTGGTTCTAAAATACCGTGGGGCTCTACATAGATACATCCTAACTAAAATGGATTTTCTGGACATTTTATCATTGGGTGTTGCTTATGAATGTGTTGTTAAAATTGAGCAGAAATTTAAGCACCAGAACAAGCGGGAGTTCGAGTCTGCAAATCTGCAACAACCAAAGTATGGTAAATATGGTCCTAACAACCAGCTTTCAGAAAACCATTCCAAGCCATAGAAAAATAAGGGTAATGGAAAGACAAAGAAGGATGCTGGAAAATGGTGTGATTTCCACAAAATCCCCTAAAACAACACTGATGAATGTTTATTAAAACAATCATTGGTGGCCAAGATCAAAGACAAGGAGTCAAAAACTGATTCAAAATCTGATTCAGAAAATAATGGTATAAGACAGATCATCGACGTAGACCCCACTGCTATTTTCTCCACCGCAACAATTCAACCAACCAGTAGATCCTGAAGAGGGGGAGCTCCTTTTTCATTCGTAGATGTGGGTGAAGCAGACCCCACTTATTTTGGGCCAAGCGTATATGTGGAAGTGCCATGTTATTTCTGAGTCTCAACCCCGTAGTGTCATTGTTACTCTGGGGGGTCATCTCTATAGAATACCAAAGGTAGTTACAACTATTGTCACACCTAAACAATTCCGCAAGGTAGTATTTCATACTACAAAATTTAGCTTCGTCACAGTCTATTCAAAAGGTGACCAGAAGAACACCACTACAACCTCAGTCTAAGCACCTTTTCTCCAGCTAAAGAAAATCGACAAAATTGAAGCAAAGCATAAGGATTCCTTCTTCACATAGTCATCGCATGTATCCAGATTGGTTAAAAAGGTCCAACCCTTCCTACCACAGGTTCGTTACAACCTTCAACAAGTTAAGAAACACAACTTCTCCAACAAGGCAAACAACTCATCAAGATGTGGATTCAACAAACGCTTCTCCCTCTCCCCCAGGCACTCAATGCAATGGATACCATTTCTGATGGAGGATTGATCGAGGTGGATACTGATGGCCACCCACCTATTCAACTGGCTCAAAAAAGTCTTCTGGCAACTTATTATTTTTAGCAGTTTTTTGGTTCCTAAACTTCCAAGGCCATTTTGAGGGCCTAAATGAAGTATTTCAAGGATCGATCACCTCGATAATATGAAAAGAATTTCATTGAGCCCCCAAAATGATCTCCTCGGCGATACCTTTCCAATGAGCTATCGTGCACCCCAAACAAAGATCATATGCCAAAGTTACGCCCCCGAGAAGTTGATACACCAAACTACCCAAAACAAGATCCACAAAACTATTGGCTTTTCATCTTCCGAGGTTAGGTTTTTGGATTTTATTTATGTTAAAAATTCCTTTATAGCCTCATTGTAATCATGTCATTGTAAATGTGAGTAGTAATCACATCTCTTCTCAGAGATAAGTTGCCACCATTTTGGTTAGTCTTTCACTCTGTATTTCTATAGTTTTGGACATTTCTCTCATTAATAGAAATTGTGTATTATTGTATCTGTGTTTATAGTTGCATCTATGATATATTTTTGTTATATTATTGGATATATGAGATATCTCTGTACATTTCTTTATTGTATCTCCACTCTCATTTCATGCCGAAAATAATTTGAATCAATACCAAATGTTAGGTGTTGTCTCAAGTGGTGCACAACAAATAAGGAAGGCACACTCCCTCTCAAAATGAGTCATGAACTCCTCCCAATCTATTGTAGTTTTTGTACCAACCGACCTCTTCTTCTTTATGTTGGGACACTATCTAGCATAGTGTCCCATCTTCTTACAAGCAAAGAACTTCACTTTGTCTATATCTCTATTCTGCCCACTGCCACTCTCATATGGCTTGGCCCATCTCTTGGGACCCTGTATAACACAATGACCAGTCTTCTTCTTTCCCTTTGTATAAATATCAAGATTCTCTTCACCCTCTGCAACATGTTTCTGGCCTAGAGATCTGGAGTTGCATCTCAACTCCTCATGTAGGAAGTCATCGCAAAATCTCTCCCAACTGGGCATAGCCTCCATGGTCACAACACCTCACACAAAAGTACCCCAAGTTTTGGAGAAGTCATTTAAGGTTTTCATCACCAAAACCATGGGATCCACAATCTCACCAACTGTCACCAAATCATCTCAAGTCTGAGTAAATCTCTCAAGGTATGAGGTCACCAACTCTGACTTGAGAATATTAATGTTCTTGAGCTTCTCTTGCAGAACCATCTTCTAGTTCTGATTATGAATCTAGTAGAGTTCGCACAATGAGTCCCACATCTCAAAGGAAAACTCCCTACTAGTAAAATGAGGTATGAGATGGTCTCTCACCACATCACAGATAGTCATCTTTTCCTTCTTGTTCCTCTTCCTGATCTTTGTTACCACCAAGGGAGCAATGACAGGAGGAAGAACTACTGGACCCTAAAATATATTCCATAGTTCAAGATCTTCCAAGACAAATACAATCTTAGTCTTCCAAGGGGACCAATTGCTAGCTCTTGCTAGTCTATCCTCTGCCCTCATCAGTGTCAGTGACATGAATTCCCACTTAATCCCAAACCGATGCTAAACACTGTAAAATAACATAGTCTCACTTATGTTCACACAGGTGTGAAAATAGGTTATCCAAAACTATCCAAATCAATTCAAAGATTCTTCCCACTATATGCTCCACAAATCAGCCAAAACTTAGCCCTTAGGCTCTGATACCATGTAAAATTATGAGGAACTAAAGGTTAATCAATAGGTATTTGTTTGAACTACTATTTGGCTCTATGCTTAAGGTTCCAAAACTATCCTTGTTGATGTTTTAGAACAAAAAACAAGTCCGATATTTCTTTGCCTCAAATTTTCCTTCAAACTTATTATTGCAATCTCTTTTAAGGTGTCCTTGCAGGTGTTTTAGTAAGCAAGGTTAGCACATGCATAAACCTTAAAACATACAATACTCCTCTAGATCTTTTAACTACTTTATAGTTGATAAATAACTAAGCACACATGAAAAATGAACTCATTGTGGTTTTGGTCAACATGACCCTAGAAAAAAAACCCTTGAGGAAACCAGTTTGAGATATATAACAAGGAAGTAAATACAATGGAGCCTATCTACTTTGCAAGCTCCTCTTGAGCTATGCAAGCAAGTTCCTTGAAGAATGTGCCCTTCAATTTCCTTTTCCAAGCTTGAAAAATGATGTGTCCTTTCTCTTTACTTGGTTGATTGAAGATCCCTTGCATACAATATGCCACTTGTATGCACCCTCAACGATGCATGAACGAGATCTAAGATAGCTCCAGTCCAACTAGTGTATGCTAGCTTGCGCCCTCCCACTAGTAAACACTCAACACACAAATGAATGAATCTCCAAGCTTCCTTGCACCCTCCATGAACAAGTGCTCCCAAGCAAGCTGCTCCAAGACATCATTTCTCACTTCTCTTCTCCTCACCAAACTCTCAAGGTGATCAAGTGAACAATGAATGCCTCTATTTTCCCTATGCGCCCCCTTAAGCCATCCTTAGGCCAAACCTAGAGATCAATGGCTAAGATCATCTCTAGTCATCTCTAATCCATCGGTGAGATCTCATCTCAAGTATCTCACTTAGAAACCCACTTTTGATTAAGTTTCCTAAGTTTGCTTTATGTCCCTTAATTCACTCACAAAGTGAATTAATAGTCACTTTTGCCTTAAGTAACAAATTTCACCTTTTTTTACATAGAATAAAATCAATGTGAAATTAGACATAAATAAATGGTACAAAGGTCAAATCATTTCCCTCTTGTGGTTAAAGACACACAACCACAAAGGGACCACTTCTCAAGATACACAAAACTCAACAAAATTAGCTAGCTCAGTTATGATGCTTAGCCTCAATGGCCTATACACATGCAAGTAGGTGAATGTAGCCGTGCACATGGCATGAATCCCATCAACAAATGTCATTCTTTTACAGGAAACCTCTTTAAAGTGTGTTACATGCTATATTTTTAAAGTGATATAAAGGTATTTAATTTTAATTTTTCTTTTTCTTTATTTATAACTTCAAACATATTCAGCTGGCACATTTATTAGGATTGAGGAGATTGTTTCTAGCTGATTCTCCTCGGTATGGAAGGTAATTCTGGATCATGTTTATCATGAGGTGGTAAATGCAAAGCAACACAAAAATGGGGTTATGTTTGTACCAGGTGCAAAAAGTAAAGTAGCAGATCAGTGAGGTTATTCCAGCAGTCATGCATCTCCCTTGTTCTAAACTAGATTTTATGGATTACACATATCAGCTAAACACTAACACTTTGATGTGATGGGGAAATCATTAAAATCCACTATAGTTCTGTTTGTTTCTGACTCTCGTGAATATATTTGCAGATTGTCGGCTGTCATTTTGCTGGTTTTGTAACCAAAATGTACATGGAGTTGACAAATTAGTAAAACAAAATCCAGAAACATGTTGATCAAAACTTGAAACTGCAGCCGGTATGGATTTACATACAGTTCAGTCCAATGCCAGTAATACTGTAGTTTTATTTTTTTGTTTCCTTGATCAAACCTGAATCAACTTCTGCACAAAACTTATCCAGGTCACACATATGTTAACAACTGTGCATTTCTTTCATGTAATGCAGGAGCAACCTACATTGTAAAAATGGTGATAAATTTAAAGAGCCTCGTGGAAAAATTACGACCTTCGAATTTTGATCCACATAACTATAACTTAAACCCACATTTCTCCCTTAAAATCCACCAAAAAAGGGTTTCGAGAATCTTGATCATACTTTGAAAATCGCATTATTATCTGTACCCAACGCTTACAACTCTATTTCATTTAATGCAATTTAGTTCGAATATCCATTTCATACAGATTAATGAAGTGGAAGTTGGAACTCCTGCCATTCAAGCCCAGTTCTGAACACATGAAATCCGAAATGGAAATCAACGATATATATATATATATATATATATATATATATATATATATATATATATATATATATATATATAATGCCCATTGTCTACGCTGAATCATCGGGTCCCAAAAAATATTCACTTTAGGGTTTATGTTCGTACGGTTCTAATGTTTATCAGATTGGATTTCACCTCCATTATGTTTTCTTTTAATGAAACGAATTAAGAAACGAATTAAGATGGCAAATTAATAAACATGTATTTCATCAATCCAGTTTCAATTTGAATTTTGTATTTGTCATTTATGAATGATTTTAGGGGTTAAACTGTAAAATTTATGAAGGTTTTTACATTTTAAAATAAATTTCCGTCCTTAAAATCATCCCTTCCTGTAATTTTCTCTACTGATTTACAAAATAAACTTTGTAAATTTTATTTTATTTTTTGTTATTTTTTTTACAGTTACCTTCATCAATCTAACAACATAATAACTTTACAAAATATATAGGCTTGCATCACTGCTTCTCTATTATCAAAATATATGTCCGGACTTTTGTAATTTTGGAAAAGACATGGCAGCCACATGCTTTCCATTTTCTACAGACACCACAAGATTGCTCGAAATTGAGGAATCACTCTTTGATCTTTGCAGCTAGTGTAAGAATTTAGTAGAAGCGATCCATTAAATATCTTTGGAGGAAAAAAAATTAATGGGAATTGTTGCAGAAACAACATAATCATTTTGTCATGTGTCCTGTACTGAGTTGTATATGAGAAGACAGTAGAATCGGGGTTTCTTCTTTCACAGAAATCCTTATCTTCTAGGTCCTCAATTCTCTGGTTCCTTCCCTTAACTTTAGGAAACATATTTACTGTACAAAATAGAATTGCAGAAAATATTACAACTATAAGATATAAAACTATTTCAACTTCTTTACCCAAAAAGAGGTTTTCGTCTTATCAAATTTTAATAGCAATCTGCACTACGTAGCTATATTTGTTTGCAAAACTATTATAAGATATAAAGGATTTAGAAGATATAAAACTATTTCAACTTCTTTACCAAAAAAGACAGGTTTTCATCTTACCAGATTTTAATAGCAATCTGCACTAAGTAGCTATAGTTGTTTGCAAAACTATTATTAGATATAAAGGATTTAGAAGCACATTCACAGGCTTTCAGCAAAAAAAAACACTAGGTTCTTTGATAAGAACAATATCTCATCTAAAACTATGGAAAAATAATCATAAGAAGATCTCAATTGATCTGACATGCGACTCATTAATTCAATGAATCCCAAAAAATATTTGATCATAATGTGGCACGAGAGTGTTAAATGCCTAATCCAGTTGCAAATTCAAATATAACGTATTTAATTTAAAAAGTACCAGAAATGATGTTTGGATGAGACAATTATAATGTAAATACTAAATAATATTTCAATTTACTTTAAATTTTAAATGCAGTCGTTTAAATGTTTTTTTTTTTTTTAGGTTTTTAAATAATTTTTTGCTTTTTATTTTGCTTGAAATCAGGTGATAAATTATTGGATCTGCAGATTTGAGTAGCTAAGTTTGTATAATCTGAATGTTTCAAAAGCTTTTTATCACACTGAATTCATTTATACATTCAAAAATACAATTTAAATAACAGAAAATAACAATTTTATCCAAATCTATATCACTTCCTACCCAAAAAAACCTAAAACCTTAGGCCACTTAAAATTGTCCATGTCCATCAAGTAATAAGATTCATTGATCACGATTGATTTATTTTCCATATGATATAAACACAGTGATCTATTACACCACTACCACTGCCGAATTCACGTAAACGGGGTACACCCAAAACGCAGGCCAGTACGTTTAATATTGCAGAAATTGGGATAAGATGTAAAAATGCCCACTACTGGGGCAATTTACCTTTAAGTCCACCAGGAAAATGCTCGACAATATAGCGGCGCTTAGCCGCCATTGCTTGCCGCAGCCAGTCAGATGGTGGAACGGCGGCCGCCACGTTGGGATGCTCTCGCATCGTGGCCAGCCATTTGTAGATGCGACCGCACTTCTCCGGACCAGGGAACTTGAAATCTCCCAACGCTTCCATGGTGAGAAACCACGTGACCAAGGGCGCCAACATCACGTCCAGCATGCTCATTTTCTCACCCAAGAAGAAGGGCCCCTTTGAGCCAGTAGCCCTCATCCCGTTCTCCAACGTTAGAAAGTGCTCTACCGCTTCTTTCCGTGCGGTCGCATGGTCTTCCCCGACCAATTTTAAGAGGTCGAGTCCGGTATCTAAAATCTGTCCATGTACAAATACCAAACAACAGCGAAGTTGAAGTTACGAACAAATTAGAGGAAGTGGCGAAATAGATAAAAAGGAGGAGACACAGTCCGACCTTTTTGTTGGCGAAGTCGGCCCAGAATCGAGAGAGCGACCTGTCGTAAGCGGAGCCTGGCAGAAGAGACGGCCTGGTCTCGGACGATGGCCACGCTTCCTCGATGTACTCCAGTATCACAAGCGACTGCGCCACGGGTTTCCCGTTGTGGATGAGCACGGGGACCAGATCGTAGACGGGATTCGATCGCAGGAGCAGCGCGCTTTTAGCTCTGACTTCTTCCACCACCTCCTCAAATTCCACGCCTTTCTCCCTCAAGGCAATGGCACAGCTCATCGAATATGGACTCGTCTTTGTCAACAGCAGCTTTACTTCTTCCTTTTTTGGTTCCATTCTTCTGCTCTCCACTTTTGACGAGAAAGTAGAGTTTCACAACCATAATATGGAGCTTGAATTGGATATTATCTTAAAACTCGAAGGTTACAATTTATAAGGTTGTCATGGACGAATTCACACCATATTCAATTGAATAAGCGCACAGTCAATCATGGCCGTGGGCCGTGATCTCTTGTCAAAAAGTCATGAAACTTTTTTTTTATTACACCTGGTTCATGGCACTGAAGATTAGTGGTCCACAACAACAGTGTCTTATATATCTATTAAGGGTATCATATGTCAGAGGATAACAACCATTCCTCCCAACCACCCAAGCTACATTCAATGGACAAATTAAATGAAACTTACCATAACAGCCCGGCAATTAAGAAACACTACAGACATCTCTAATATCACTGAAGCTGGTTTCTTAAGTTTCAGGAGCTTGGGAATGGGTACCAAAGGTGTCTAATTGGCTGGAACAGTTTTGGGAATTTGGGATTTTTTTGAGAGCTTCAACATCAAGAAAATGAGAGATTGAGAATGCGTTTCTGAAATAGAGAGCTTTAAATTAATATTATATCTATAAATTTTAATATTAATAAGTACCAATTTTAGATATTATTAAATTAAAATGTAAATATTCAATTAAGGACCGTTTCAGACATCTATACTATCACTGGAAGTTTCTGAAGTTTCAAGAGCTTGGGAATGGGTACCAAATGTATTTAATTGACTGGGAAGAGTTTTGGAAATTTGGAAGTTTTTTGGAAGTTTTAACATCAAGGAAATGAGAGTTTGAGAATGCTTTTCTGAAATAGAGAGCTTTAAATTAATATTATATTTATAAATTTTAGTATTAATAATTACCAATTTTAGATATTATTAAATTAAAATGTAAATATTTTTATTCTATTATTAGAAACACAATGTATTACAAATAATTTTATTATATTGATTCAAAATATCATTATAAAACACAAACTAAACTACACCTAAACATTATTTTAAATAAATGAAAAAACTTAATAATATTCACTTTATAGTTGTTGATATGGAATTTTTTTAATGCATGTATATTTTAGTTCGAGCTTAAACTAAATATGAAAGTCTAATAAATCAATACCATGTCCATGGCAATCATTTTCTTGAGTCTTTTTGTTGTTGGTATCAATGAACCATATTATTGATTTTTATTGTATTTTCATATTAAAAAAGTAATATTGTTTAGTTTTTTTCAATAGAACAAGAATAATGCTTAAAATTTACAAAAATGTTTGAAGTTTAGATGCTTAAAGTTTAGATGCTTAAAGTTTGAAGTACACCTATTGACAATGGGCACAATTAATGATCTTTTAACCTTATTTAACCTTAAACCCTAATCTGATGGCTATGCATTGAAGATGCTGGCATATTCTTATTCATCCTCCAAAATCAATGGGTCAGATTTATTGTTCATAACTTTCTTGCATTTATTAAGGCATCCATTAACATGTTTATTTTTTAACATTTACCTAATCACATTAAAAAATTACTGTGAGGATATGGAATTGCCACGTTTAAATGATTAAGTAGAATTAAACTGTGGCATCTAAATAAATGCCCACGTTTGCTTCTGAACTGGCCGTCTAATGCCCACACGTTCCATTTATCAACCTAATGCAGCCAAACGTTTCATATTACCACAGACATTTTATATTGGGGGCACGGATTCCAGTTATTACCACAGACATTTTATATTGGGAGCATGCATTCCATCTCATTACAGCGCAGATAACAAATTCTCGGAATTTCATTAATTTATCTCCTCTCCCCTTTTCGCATTCTAGAGTTTCAGTTCGTAGATGTTAGTTTTAGCGATTTTCCGTAATGGGTAATGGAGAATCGCATTGGCGAGCATCCACAGCCTACCGGGAAGTGTGATGCTGCGTACACTGTATTGGAGAATAGGCCACTGATAGTAGTTGCAGACTTCACACAGAACAACCAAACAGATTTTGTCGTATCCCGGAGCACATTCTCAAGCCTGGCAATCGCAGATAAGGACCCTCGGCTTCTCAAGAGTGGAGTTATAGATATCGAATACAAAAGGTATAC
>JASDQU010014858.1:463453-476289 GCA_032191745.1 Picea mariana
ATCGAGAGTCCTGGAAACATAGCAACAAGAGTTGTGAAATCGCAAAACGCGATTTCTCGATAAGACAAGCGACAATGGGGCCCACAGAAGAGTCAACGGGGGACAGGTGGCATCAGGTATCGGGATATCGCGAGTTTCGTGGACAAGGTGTCCATGCACTACGAAATCGTGAACCCCGAAAGCTGACACAATTAACTTAACTCTTAACCCTTGATTAAAAGAATTAATTAATGATGTTTTAATTAAGACATAAACATATCGCGATGTCGAAGATCAAGGTTTCGGGATTCAATGTACGCCCTTAAACTCGCAAAAAGTTAAATTTTTAACTATTCGTTTACCAAGGGTAAACGCCTAAACACGTCACAAATTTTAAATTGATGAAATTCTTGCCCAAGGAGGACCGAAAACCTGATAGGTAACCATAAGGCAATGGGCACATAGGTGCATGTCACATGGACCTCGGTGTAGCCGAAAGGGCTAACATGCAAGAAAGAGGTGCATCAGGATATCGGGAATTCTGTAGGCACGAGATTCATGCAAATCGATAGCGCGATAGCCGAAATCGTGATAAGGGATAAGGCTGCAGTCACAAGGCGAGGTCGTGTGGATCACGAGCATAGCTTAAGGGCTAGGGCGTTAGGAGCACATTGGGGATCAGAGAATCATGAGCCTTAAGGACTTGTGAGGTTCAACAATTGGAACCTCGAAACTTCGATGTAGGATGGGGCCGGGTCACATGGAACGACGGTCATATGAGGGTGATGTCTAGCCTGGAGGGCTAGCACATAAAGTGACATATCGGAGAATCGGTAATCGAGAGTCCTTGAGGATAGGAAACTCTTGGCATCGGGCATAAGGAAACCCCGAAACCCGAAATTTAAGTGGGGAATTTCACAGTTAGGAGCAAAGGGCCATGAGAAATTTGGAAAGGCAATGTATGTGTAGCTAACTACATGCATATGCACAGACGAATAAATTTATAAAGATAAATGAAATAAATTCAAAGAAAAATACCCAAAATCCATACAGCGTTGGAATTACAAGCAAATCGTTTTGTTTCAAAAGAAGAAATCACCATTCATTACCACCACGTAAGGAAGGTTTATGCAATTTCTTGATACGAATAACCCCGCATTCTTCATCAAGGTACTGAAACTGTGCACAACATGCGGATTGAATCGTACCTCTTACTAAAGCCGAGGGTGAGCTCCGCAAAATGTACAGACAAGGGATTGGTTCCCAACATTTCAACGAGAGTGGACTCCAGGTCCTGGATCTTATCAGGGGCCATATCAAAATACTCTGTTTCTACAAAACGAACTGGTAAAGTCCTCAGAACAACGGTGTGGAGGTGAGCCATGGCAAGGGAGATTCTGAAAACCTCTGAGCAGAGCAGAGGCATATCTGTGGTGGACAAAGACTGATCTGAGGAAAGTCCCAGTGGACGAGAAAGTTGGACAGAGGAAGGATGCGTAGAGAATCGAAAGGATGACAGGTGTAGAAATTGAGAGTTATATACGAGGAGCTTGAGAAAGCCAGATGAGCACGTGGAAACCATGCGTGCCCGAACCCTTGGGTATACATTCCATTATTCTATATGTATAATATAAAGTGTTAAAAATAAATTAAAATAAATTAGATAATTTAGTATAAATGATTTATATATAAATAAGGACAAATTAGTTTAAATTTAAAGTAAAGATAATTTGAGTTAAATTAGAGTAATAATAATTTTAAGTTAATTAATTATTTGAGTGTAAGGTTAATCTACCTTAAATTTCAATGTTAACCAAGCTTAGACGCTTAATCGTAACCCAAACCTAGCCAATTCCCCTAATGGAGTAATGTTTGTTTATAGACAAGTAAAGAAAACTTACGCCTAACCCTGTTTCTAAGTTTAAGTAGCACCAATTTGAAATGTCCTGGAACTCACCCTGATAGCTTTGGGGTGATACAGGTTAAGTCATACAAGATGGTCAAGACTCGAAGGGGTTGAGGCAGAGGAGCGTCGTCACAGTAACCACCGACGCCACCCACACCATCAACACCATCAACCCCACCGACACCACCAGCACCACCACCACCATCGCCCGAACTAGCCCTCATATTGCACTCGTTGGAGGCCATTAACGAGACTTTAAAGGGGTGCCAACCAGCAAGAAATGAAGTGGAACTCCCACCATCTGGGACAGGTAGTCCATAAGCATCAAGGAACTCAAGGGGAGAATTTCCACTTGAAGACATCACGTGGGAATTGCAGAAGTTCAAACTTTCGAAGTTTTCCGGACGTCGCGCCAGTGAACGCGCGGAAGCATGGTTGGAAGGCATGACAAGGTGCTTTTCCTTAAGGGACTATGTGTCCAACTCGAAGGCAAAGATCGCAATTTTCTAGTTAAGAGATAGCGCCTTGAACTGGTGGGGAAGCTTGGAAAGACAACTACACCTTACCCTAGACACAGTATCTTGGGAACTTTTCCAGGAGAGGTTCCGAAGGAAATATCTACCAGCATATTACGAAGAGAAACATGTAGGGGCATTTCATGCCTTAGTACAAGGAAATAGAACTGTAGAAGAATATGAGATCAGGTTTATGGAACTAGTCAAATACATTTTGTATATGGACAATGACCAGCGACAGGCAGAGCACTTCGTTTATGGATTGAACCCAAAGATAAGAGCTATGGTACAGATGTGGAAACCATCTTCAGTAGCGGAGGCGGTAGACAATGCGCGTTATGCAAAAGAACACATGAAATTAACAGGGGGTGCAAGATCGACATTTTCGCATCGCCCTGGATTTGTAGGAAAGATCTCGAGGAAATTTCCTAGGGGAGGGGGCTCAAGGCCACCACCTTATGGTAACAGAGTCGTGCCAGGGATAGTAGTTGTAGGGATTTCAATGGCAGCTAGCGCAGCATCTCGTTCAACGCCAACGGTGCAGACAGGTTCATGATCATCTTGGGGAATAGCTAGTAGGGGCAGGGGTTCTAGGGGAAGGAACTCATTTCAAAGACAGACACATAACAATGCATAGATTCAATCTGGTGTTACCTGTTGGGGATGCGGGGGACCCCATTACCAGCATGACTACCCGGAGTTACAATCAGTGTTCGTGCATAGAGAAGGAAAGGCACCAATGGGGAGAGAAAGTAGCAACCATCAGATTTACGCAGCGGTAAACAACCGCTAGGCCGAACATCAATCCACAGTAGTAGAATCCTCAGGTATGTTAAATCATGTTAATGTTAAGATTTTGTTTGATTCTGGTGCGATAGATAGTTTCATTTCACAATCTGCATTAAAAAGGAGTGGGTTGGCAACCTACGAGCACGATGACTTTAAACAAGTCGAGATGGCTTCGAGGTAAAAACAAGTTGTAGGACCTAGTGTCGATAATTGTATAGTAGACCTAGGAGTGTGCACTACCAGGCTGAAGGTATACGTCACTGCTCTTGGGGGATATGACCTAATCATTGGAATGGATTGGTTAGCAGCTCATCGAGCTTTGGTAGATTGTTTCGCAAAGAAGGTGCTTTGTATCGATGATAAAGGAAGACCAATAGAGATCCATGGTGTACAGAGAAAAGTGTCATTATGCTTTATATCAACTATGAAGATCAAGCGGTGCTTGAGGCAAGGGTGTCGACTGTATGTAGTAGAAGCAGTGACTGAAAGGAAATGACCCTCATTAGATCAGTATACAGTTTTGTCATAATTTCCAGATGTTTTCTCGAATGAATTACCAGGGTTACCTCCGGAGAGGGAGCTTGATTTTACTATTGAGCTAAAACCTAGTGCAGAACCAATATCAAAGACTCCGTATCGGATGACGGCACCAAAACTTTGTGAATTGCAAATGCAATTGAAGGAGTTACTAGACTTAGGGCTAGTAAGGCTCAGTGTCTCACCTTGGGGCGCACCGGTAATTTTTGTAAAGAAGAAGGATGGATCCTTACGATTGTGTATAGACTACAGGGACTTGAACCATGCTATGGTGAAGAATATGTACCCAATGCCACGAATAGATGACCTCTTCGATCATATGAAAGGAGCAACGATATTCTCAAAGATCGATTTGCGATCTGGATATCATCAGTTAAGAATTAAGGAAGGTGATATCCAAAAAACTGCCTTTCAAACTCGGTTTGGACATTACGAGTTTGTTGTGATACCTTTCAGATTGACTTATGTGCCAGTAGTATTCATGAGCCTCATGAACAACGTATTCCGGAAGTACTTAGACCGTTTTGTACAAGTTTTTCTGGGTGACATTCTCGTCTATTCAAGGAATGAAAGAGAACACGAGGAACACTTGCGAATAATGTTGTCTTGCCTTAGGGAGAACAAATTGTATGGGAAGTTGTCGAAGTGTTCCTTCTTCCAGAAAGAGATCCACTATTTAGGTCATATCATTTCCGGTGAAGGAATATCGGTGGACCCAGAAAAGGTAAAGGCCATTATGGAATAGCCAGTGCCGAAAAAAGCACATGAGGTGAGAAGCTTCATGGGGCTAGTGGGTTATTACCAGTGATTTGTGGAAGGATTCTCAAAAATAGTGAAACCCATCACCACTTTGCAACGCAAGGGGGTCAGGTACGAATGGATGGAAGAATGTGATAGTGCATTCATTGAGCTTAAGAAATTACTAACTAGTGTGCCAATTCTACGAGTGCCAGATATGGAAAAGGACTTCATGGTCCGTACGGATGCCTCGAAACAAGGATTGGGGGCCATGCTAATGCAAGATGGAGGAGTTATACACAACTCATGATTTAGAGTTGGCAGTTGTAATGCTAGCTCTGAAACTTTGGAGGCACTATCTTGTGGGGTGAAATTTTGAATTGAAAATGGACCATCAAAGTTTAAAACATCTCTTCACTCAAAGAGATCTGAATGCCAGGCAAAGGCGATGGAGTGAGTTTATGAGTGAGTATGATTTTGGTATTTCATATATAAAGGGGAAGGAAAATGTGGTCGTAGATGCCTTGAGTAGGAGACCACGTATCTTATCCTTGGTGACCTTAAAGGTCATTCTGAGGGAACATGTGTTGACACAACTACTAGGATACAGTTAGTATTTAAATGTTACTTCAGACCTCTAGAGAGGGAAGAAGATAGACCCAAAGTATGAAGGATATAATCTAGAAACAGACGGATTGTTGAGATATCGAGGAAGGATGTACATTTCAGAGAATGGGGATATTCAAAGCATCATACTAAAGGAATCCCATAGAGCACTTTATTGTGCACATCTGGGTGTGAAGAAGATGTACGCGGAGATGAAGAAACTCTTCTTTTGGGTAGGCATGAAGCGTGATGTAGTCCATTTCGTCGCCAAATGCCTAGAGTGTCAACAAGTGAAGTCCGATCACCATCACCTGGAAGGCCTCCTACAACCACATAATGTCCCTATATCCAAGTGGGAAGTCATCTCAATGGATTTTGTTGTAGGGTTGCCACTCACGTCTCATCGACACAATGCCATTCTTTTGATAGTGGATAAGTTAACCAAGAGTGATCATTTCATTCTAGTTAGAGACACTTACGATGTCACTGATGTGGCATGAGTGTTCATAAGAGAAGTTATTCGTTTGCATGGGATACCAAAGAAGATTATTTCAGATAGGGACTCCATAATCACATCTAGGTTTTGGACAAGTTTACAGTCAACATTGGGGACTCAGTTGAACTTAAGCACAACTTATCATCCTGAAACAGATGGGCAAACTGAGAGAGTAAATCAAGTTATGGAAGACATGCTTAGGATGTATGTGATGGATAATCAAACCTAGTGGGAGAAATACCTACCTTTGGTAGAGTTTGCCTACAATAACATTTATCACAGTTCCATTGGAATGCCACCATATGAAGCTTTGTATGGAAGGCCATGCAGAACACCATTGAGTTGGGATAAATTAGAAGAATGAGTAACAGTTGGGCCAGAATTGATTCAGGAAATGGAGGAACAGGTGATTCAGATCAGGCAGAGGCTAAAGGAAGCACCAGATAGGCAGAAAAGTTATGCGGATGCACACAGGTTCGACCGAAATTATGAAGTGGGGGACCAAGTTTTCATACGTATCAGGCCAAATAAGAGTACCATACGGTTCGGGAAGGGGACAAAGTTGTCACCTCGGTTTATAGGGCTATTTAAGGTCCAAGAGAAAATTGGACCCGTTTCCTATCGTCTCGTACTGCCACCCCACTTGCATAAAAATCATAATGTATTTCATGTATCTGTTTTACGTCATTATGTTGTTGATGAATCACATAAACTAAATTGGAAATAATTGCAGGTATCAGACGTGGGAACCCTCATGATAGAACTGTTACGCATATTGTACTGTAGAGTCCAACAACTCAGAAACCATCTGGTAGACCAAGTTAAGGTCTAGTGGGACAAGTATAGTTCAGGATCTGCTACTTGGGAGGACGCCAAGACACTACGACAAGACTGTCCCTCACTATTTTGACCACCTCGAGAACATGTTTCTCGAAGGTGGGGTGTATGTAACACCACCTTTTGACTTAGACAGCCTGGATTATCTGAGACCTATACACTTTATTTCCTAGTCACAGTGAAACTATGAAGTGATACACTTAAACTTTAAACTTATGAACTTTTATGAATGATTAAATGTTATCAATGATGATGCATGTAATGCGATCTATTATGTGAATGTGAATTTTACGAATTTTTAAATGTTATTGATGATGATGTATATGATGCGACATATTGTGAGAAAGTGAAATTGTTGAATGTTTAAATACTATTAGAATGATGTTGGATGCGATGAAATCCATTTGGGGCAAATGATAATCTTGTGAATGGGTGACGAATTGAATTATGGGATATTATGAAATCTAAATTGGGAAACTTTGATGTTAATGTATCGGTACGGGGATACCAAATTGAAATTATGATAGTATGTAATTATATGATGATAATGCATAGAAAGGTATGAGTTTGTGTTGCAGACTAATCTGCAGGTTATGGGCTATGAAATAGCCAAGTGATAATGATGATGAAAGTGGATATCAGGACCACTAACTGAGAAACATTATGGTATGAATAATGTATGTGAAATTTATACTGATTTGGATACATTGCTATGATATGTGGACTAGTGCATGATTTTGGTACTAAAACTGCCCAAAACCGAATAAACGATGATAAAACTGCCAGCAACACAGTGCCCCTGTATGTTCCATTGTAGGGTGTTGACCCTAGTTCTGTTAGGAGGGGTGGAGGCATTTCCCACCGTGTATCTTCCATTGTAGGGTGTTGACCCTGGTTCTGTTAGGAGGGGTGGAGACATTTCCCATCGTGTATCCTCCGAAACCTGAAGTAATGGGAGAACGGTGCTAGTTCACACTCCCCAAGACGTGTGATGATGTTTATCAGTTGCCTTTTAGGGAAGCTTGGTCGAGATAGTGACACTTCCACTTACAGGTTGTATTTGGAGTTACGTCAATATAGTTGATGCTCAAAGATAGTCTAACAGAGGATGAATAGGAATGGAGTTGGAAGTAGGTTAGGGAGGAAGGATGAGTAGTAATAGTTGAGACATTATAGAGATTTTTTTTGTGGTGGAATTGGAAATGTATATATATATATATATATATTCATTGTGATGTAACTAAACCATAGTTGTTTAAAATAAATTATTGAACCGGACAATTGTAATTAAACGATTTCTCACATAATTAATTGATTGTTGTCTTTAATAAAAGAATAGCCTTGTTGACTGGATTGAATGCATACCTAAAATATTAAAGGATGACAGTTTGATTATTAGTATGTGCACGAGATTTGCATGTACTAGCTACACATGCATTTCTTGTACATATACACTAGTATGTATGAGATTTCTTGACTTACTTACTGATAATGTCAGTTACTTGTTGTGAATGTGTCAACCATGCTCTTCTCCTTTGTACCATCAAATACCTTAAACTTCGGGATGAAGTTTCTTGAAGGGTGGGTGTATGTAACAACCCTAGTTAAATAAATATTTAAAGATTATAAAGTAAAATTAATTAAAGAAAATAATTGTGATTAATTAAGTAATACTCTAACTATAGATCACATTTAATGACCTGAAAAATAAATTTAAAAGATCAATGAAAAATGTTAAAAAAATGGTTGCGTATGAAGAGAGGGAGCCTATGAATCCCGAGAATATAAAACATTTAAGGGGGGAGAAGGGACAGGCACGGGGGTGGTTGGAGGAGTAACTGCATGAGTCGGCGAAGGAGGAATAAGGGAAAGGGGTAATATTGGACGGACGAGGGATTTTCTAAGGAGTATGACATTTTCTATGAGCAGAGAGTTTGGCACTGTGATTTTTGATCAGGGGAGGCACTGATTTGCTGGAGGTTTTGGGCATGGGGGCCAGGATATCCTTAGATATCCTGGAGCTAGGTAGTTTTCCTAGTTGGCAGGGAGGACAATAGTTTTGGGCAACTATTTTCCTGTTTCTGGCAGGGTTGATCTATGTAGTAGGTAGCAGGAAGGCAACAATAAGCCACAGAGGCAACAAAAATTAGCATCAGAATGAGGTACTTGCTAGATTATGTATTTATTTCCTTCTACCATGAAATCAGTATTTATTGATAAATCTAAGTTACTGAAGTTGCTATTATGAAAATTAATATTATGTTAGGAAGTTATTGTTTCAGTTTACTTTCATAAAAAATGTTTATGAAACTTAATGGTGTTTAGAAATATAGGGTTGTTACAGCAATAAAAGCAACGAATTTATATTTTGAGTTAAGACAAAGGGGACTCGATACAATCCAGTGAAAACAATTATGAGATATGGGGTGCTGCTGGCATGAACTTCATTTATTATTTTAGGCGAGAGAACAACTGCAAAGGCATGTGTTAGGATAATTTAATTGATTGAAACTTGAATGTAGGGGGGACTGCAATATCTCAACGACTAGAAGATGAAGGAATTGGATTAAAAGGAATGAATAAATAAACGGAGGTTCATCCAATCCACCGAAAACGGATATTAAAATCTGTGAGCTCATGCGCCAAATAATCTGATTGGAATCTCCCACACACAGGTAAACTAGGGAGTTAAAGCCCAAACAATCAGTAGGATTTAAGTCTTGTTGGGAGCCCTACATGTTTTTGTTTTTTTTAATGACAAATAACACCTCCTGTAGTTGCCATCACCTCATCCTGTAAATATCACTATTTGAGGGTGATTATTGGGCTATAAAAAAGATGTTTGATTATTCTTGTTTTATTTTTATATTGCATTTTCATGCTTGATTCATGACTGTAAGCATGAATCAAAAATCAAAACTTAATTTTGCATTATAACCCTATCCAAAGCTTGGTTTTCAAAAGGTTCAATGTGGTTACATCTACCTCATGTCTCTTACTTGAATGTTTTTTTTAGTTTCTCAAATATTGATATAATACTTATGTTGATTTGCTTTTTGGATTGTAAGCTTATCTTTTTGGATCCTTTGTAAATAAACTATTCTACCAAAAAACAATTCCCATTTGAATTGTAAAAGCATATCCATTCTAAGCCTTTGCAAATCAATTATACCCATCACACAACGTGGGAATTAAACACACAAGAACTGTATCTTGTACTTCATTTTGGCTGGAAGAATGAGTTGACAGGCCTCTCATTTCGAGTTAAGAGTTTGTGTAGTATGATGTACTCATATCGTTCATTACCACGATTGTTTAAACCTCATAACCGAGACCTCCATATATATGCTCTGATCGCACAGGTTCTCTGCTTATTTTGTTTTCATGGTATCCACTCATGCTTATCCCTCTTACCACTACAATATAAACCCACAATTAATTAGAGTCACTCTTGTTGCAGTCTGTTCGAACCCATAATGGCCCCTATATTTCGGGTAGAGACGAATGGATCTCAAGCTTTGTTGCTTCATGATGATGTGAGGATCTGAAAAAATAGGGTTGGAATATGTTTACTAAGAAGTTCCAGGGGTATAACCTTCAAGTGGCCAAAGAATTGTCCCTAACATTTGATGGATACATAGAAAAGGTTGGTGATATTCAGTTGGAGGTCACCGAAGAGTTTTTGAGTGAAGCAACATGTCTCCCTTTCAATGGTCAGAAGTGGTTCAACAATTCGAAATTGGATGAAGTTCCCTAGAGACTTTTTGTTACCTCCAAAAATATTGACTGTTGTGACAAAGGTATTCCGGTCTCCCTGCTCAAGGTTAGATGGCATGGTCTGTTAGCAGTTTTTAAACAATTTATTACCTGTGAAGGTCGTTATGGTCTTCTTTTCCTTTACCATGTGATATTTCTCATGCATTTTATTGGMTTCCATTTAAATGTGTTGTTTTACTTGCTAAGAATTTTGTACAAACTTTCGAAAATATACAAGATGCAGAGCCTCGAGTCTAGCCTCTTTCACCATGCTTTAATTAAAATATTGTCGGTTCATCGTTTGAAAACCCTGGGTGATGGTTGGGATGGGTTCTTAATTCGAAACAATTTTTTTACATCAATTCCTGTAGAAACCCCTATGATGGATAAGCCTATGATTGAAAAACATCTTGATTTCTCAAGTGGCAAGCCAGAATTTTCGGAGGAAAACCCTTGTGAAGGGACATTACCCGATCAGATTTTATGTGGGCAATAGGATGTTAGTTCTGATTTTATTGAAACTCTTGTACATGGACCGATTTTCTGCCCTAACCCTACTGTAAAATCCAACAATAAAAAAATTTGCAAACAATCGAAAAAGAATCACGCAATTTTGGGTTTTTGTAATAAGAGGGTTGATCAAATCATTTAAAGGAGACTGCGTAATCAATTCAAGCCTCATGTGAGCTCGATCGATTTGATCGAGATCCATGAGGATTTAGACTCAGAAATTTAAAGGTTTATTGCACAGGGGGATCAAAATTGTCCCAAACCGGATCCGAATCAGCCATTTGATTATGCTAACAATCGCTCACCATGTCTCAAAGATAGATAATAAAAAATAAGCATTGCTAAGATAATAAAAAATTCTCATGAGCTCCATAGTGAAACTGGGAGTGGATGAATTCCCAAAACACCATTGGATGAAAGAGTGTGTCACCTTTGTAACACTAAGAAGGTTGAATATGAAAATAACTTTGTCTTAGAATGTCCAACCTATACCCATATTAGATCTTGTTTTCAAAATGTTTCTCACACTACCAACCTTCCTAACCTCTTAACTCAATAAAAGTTTGGTGATGTTGGAAGGCTTCTCTTAATGCTTTTCGAGCACAGAAACAAAATTCTAAAGAATCTCAGGTAGTCACTTACCCTCTTAAGGTCCCATAGACCAATTCAGTCTTAGTGGACATTAATCATCATCATCATCATGAATATTGATCACCATATTTCAATAAAAACATATTTTTTATTATTCCCTATCATTAAAATATATAAATAAATATTTTGATATTTTAACTATTCAATTATAAGCAACTTATAATTACTTAAAACATATAATAAATACACATATTTTTTATATTTATTAATTTTCATTATAAAATATGTTAAAATATGTTAGGATTTAGATTTTACATATAAATAATAATTAAACAAAATAAAACTTAATAAATATGTACCTTTAGTTATAAAATAACTATAACAAATAAATATGTATATTTTATGTTATATATATATCGAGTTATATAATAATTATACATGTTTTTATAGATAACTTTTAATAAAGGTTTTGAGGAACAGAGATAAAAGAGGGGTTCATATTTTCTAAAAAAAAATTGTTATATGAGAATGGAGGTGGAAAAATATAAAAGAAATGTGTAACACATTTTTTTTTAGTACTCAACATATTTTGTATAAGCATGTAATTAATTAATATATATATATATATATATATATATATATAATTATTTATTTTTCTAAAATATATAAACAAATATTTAAACATTTTATCCAAAGCAGTAATATTTTTAGCAGGAATTTGTATTAGTATAAGAGTTAATGAATCTTGAGTCGAGAATGATAAAATAATTTAGAATTAACATAGATGTTTCAAAGTCTCCATTATTTGTACTCTTTCCTTTTAGGAGTTGTGAAAATGTTTATATCAACAAAATCTAATATCAAAATAACAATATCATATTGTTATGGGAAAAATTATGGAAAAAAAGAAACAATGCATTTAAAATCTCACAATATCTTCTAATTTATAAATTATTTGTTTTTTTTAATTAATTTTGGATTAACCCCATGTTCATATCAACCAAATCTAATAAATGTTTTGAAAAAAATTGTGAAGAGAATAAAAAAATGTGCATTTAATAAATTTAACAATATTGTGGAATTTATAAATTATTTGTCTCTTAATTAAATTTCAATTAACCAATTACAAGAAGACACAAAAAGAAAATTTCCTTGAAATAAACTCACATTTATCTTTTAAGTATTAGATCATAAAGTGTTTGTCAAAACCAAACCTACATTATGGGTGTAAGTTGAATCACAATCACAAGTTGAAGATAAAAATAAAATACTAAGCATACTTGCAAATTTTAAAAGTATTAATACATGTCCATGAACTATCAGAAACAAAAATAAAATCTAAACCAAGTTACCAAATTAAAATGTATTAATAAAAATATTTATTATATTAAATATCTTAATGTAGTCCTGAATTAATGTCTACACTTTGAATATTAATGGGTACCGAAGATCGTTTTCATTTATTACCTTAAATGTTTTAAAATAGTCTTGGATTAATATGTGTTGGAAGATTTCAGATTGAGTCTCTATAAAAAAAAAAGACAATGATATATTTTTCATTTCTACTATATGAAAT